>JBBPBX010049464.1:2375-20133 GCA_038048925.1 Garcialebias charrua
TTAAGCACAGAGGTGATAGGGCCTCTCTGTAGCAGGCCCAAGACTTTGGAACGAGTTACCTCTGCTTGTTAGACATGGTCCCTCACTCTCAGTTTTCAAATCACATTTAAAACTCACTACTACTCCGTAGCTTTCAACACCAGATGAACTGTGTTTTGAACCCGTTTGCTTCACAAAAGTTAGTCGTTATTTTTAATTGGATTCACGAAAACTGGTTCTTGCTTTTTGGATTCAGCTGGTTGCTGGTTTTATCTACAATTAAGTAAGTCGTCGGCAGCAAATTGAGACCCGATCACGCTGCTTGCCTTTGTGATGGCTTGGGACATCCTCGAGAATGTTTACGGATCTCATTGGAGGGAGCTGGCATGTTATTCCATCCTTATCAGAACTCTTACAGTGCCCTTGAGAGCTTCTATGAACATTGTTCATATTGTTCATATTGAACATTGTTCAATATGAACATTGAAGGTCCTAGAAAAGATTGTTTTTATTCAACTCCAATCTTTTCTAGAACTCAACAACCTGTTTGAAAAATTTCAGTCAGGTTTTCGAGCTCGTCACAGCACTGAATCTGCACTGCTCAAAGTACAGAATGACATTCTTCTGTCTCTGGATGCAAAAAACCCTGCTCTGCTGGTGATGTTAGACCTCTCAGCAGCTTTTGACACCGTCGACCATCAGGTACTAATCAACCGCTTGTCTCAGCAGGTTGGCCTCCAGGGAGCTGTGCTTGAGTGGTTCAAATCTTACCTGTCTGGGAGAACTTTTTCTGTCATGATAGGCGATCTGTCCTCCTCTTCATCAACCCCTCTGACCTCTGGCGTACCACAGGGATCTATTCTAGGGCCAGTCCTCTTCTCTCTTTACATGCTGCCATTAGGATCAATCATTGCACGTCATAACCTGTCTTTTCACATGTATGCAGACGATTTACAAATCTATCTGCCAGTCACTCCCAACCCCTCACCCAGTTCAAACACTCTTGTCAACTGCTTAAATGACATTAAGCACTGGCTCTCTCAAAACTTCCTCCACCTAAACACAGATAAAACTGAATGCATTTTATTTAGTGCACCTGGTGACACCAGCAACATCCTTCCCAGTCCCAGTGTTGGTTTTCCCCTCCCCCACTTCAACCCGGTGGTCAGAAATCTTGGAGTGCAGCTTGACTCCAACTTAAAGCTTGATAAACAGATCAGTTCTGTTGTCAAGACCAGCTTTTTCCAGCTCCGTCTGCTCTCTAAAGTCAAGTCATTTCTCAGCCGTGGTGATCTGGAGAAGGCCATCCATGCCTTTGTGACCTCCAGACTTGATTATTGTAATGCTTTGTATGTTGGTATTAATCAATCCTCCATCTCCCGTTTACAGCTTGTACAGAACTCTGCCGCGCGCTTTTTGACCAACACACGAAAATATGAACACATCACTCCTGTCCTGTCCTCTCTACACTGGCTCCCGGTTCAGTTCAGGATACAGTTCAAGCTGCTCCTGTTTGTTTTCAAAGCTCTGAATGGACTTGCTCCTCTGTACATCTCAGAACTTTTGAAAGCCCATCAGCCCGGCAGAGATTTACGATCTGCCAGTCAACACCTGCTGGAGGTGCCTCGCTCAAGGTACAAACAATGGGGAGACCGGTCATTTTCTGTTGCCGGCCCAAAAGCCTGGAACAGCCTCCCCCTTGAGCTGCGTGCCACCTCTGATCTGACTCTGTTCAAAACCAGACTGAAGACCCACTTGTTCAAAAAAGCTTTCAGTGTGTAACTTTTATTACTTTTGGTATTTTAATATGTAGCATTTTTTTATTTCCATTGCCTTTTTATTTCCACTTGTTCAAATAAGCTTCCAGTGTGTAACTTTTATTACTTTTGGTATTTTAATATGTAACATTTTTTATTTCCATTGCCTTTTTATTTCCACTTGTTCAAAAAAGCTTTCAGTGTGTAACTTTTATTACTTGTGTTATTTTAGTGTTATTTTAGTATGTAGCATTTTTTATTTCCATTGCCTTCTTTTATTGCTGTTGTTTCTTATTCTATTTTCATTGATTTATTGTTCCAGTTTATTCATCTTTTTATCCTGTTAAGCACCTTGGTCAATGCAAGGCATTGTAGGAAGGTGCTATACAAATAAAGTTTATTATTATTATTATTGTTGTTCATCGTTCTCGGTGTCTCCCCCCCTCTTCAGAATGTCTACGTCACTATGTGCTTATTTGTGCGAGGTGTTTTTTAATATTTGAATTTTTTTCCTCAGGCATGAAGAAAGATTTTAATAGGAATTTTTTTGCCTCCATTTCCTAATGTGTCTAATTTCATTACTTTTTGTCTGTCTAAGCAGATCTCACATGTAAATGAGTCTTCGAGGCTCAATGTGACTTATCTGTCTAAATAAAGGTTGAATGAATCTGCAACGTTTTTATGTCTATATTCTGATTTAACTTCATTTTGTATGTCGCTTGATTTGTCGCCTGTTTTTCTGTTTGTACAGCACTTTGGGTGGCCTTGTCGCTGTTTTAGGTGCTCTATAAATAAAATGGTATGGTATGGTAAAAGAAACATTCGCCCCCACAAAGTAGTACCACCTAATAAATAATGTAAATTACTTATTTACTGAGTTTGCTGTGTACAGTTTTGTTCTGTGTATTTTTCAACTATTTAAAGTGGAATTTAAAATGATTTTTGTGATTCATCTTACATTTTTTACTTATTCACCGTTATGAGGCAGTAACATTCAACAACCCGTGTTCATCAAGCGAATCTGAACATTCAGCCAGTGACCCAAGGCTGGTCCATTAGAGTTTCAATTGGGGCATCTTATTTTCTGCCCTGTGGACACATTTGGCTGGTTTTAGCTCATTGATACAACCTCTACCTAGACCAGATGTGAGCTCAAACTCAGGAATAGGTGCAGTGAAACCTGCTGAGGCCAACAGTGAAGATATTCTCTTTTTACTTCCATTAGGAGCAGACAGAGGGGGACCAGAACAGAAAACTGTGGAGAACCAAGGAAAGTGAAAGAATAGGAAATTTCTGTAAAATGTTAGCCTGGTTAAAACCAGACCCTTGTCCTTCACTTAGCTTCAGACTAGGGTCTGGACTTTCTCCATAGAGAAACGATTCTTGCTGGAGGCGTGGCCTCTGCTGATGGCTGCTCCCCCGTGGTCTGCTGAACTTGACTTCAGCTCCGCCTCCTGCTGAATTTTCTCTTGCTGCCGTTGCATATTCTGTGTTTATATGTTAATAAAATAAATAAATAAAACCATGGATCGCTGGTCCAACACACCAGAAGACCAGAAAATCTGATGGGACTCGGGCAGCAACGAACACGAGTTTAATTCTCTCGTGACAACCTGAAGCATCAGCGGAGGGAGAGGAGGAGGAGGGAGCGAGCGATAACTTGACTTTTGGCAAAAAAACAAAAGAAAACTCCAGATAAGGGATTAAGAAGGGGAAATTAATACATTTGTGTCACATATAAAACAGTCCTGCATCGCTTTGCATCGCTTTGAATGAGAACATGCGGCTGCTCGTTGGCTGCGCGCTCCCCCGTGGTCTTCTGAACTTGACTTCAGCTCCGCCTCCTGCTGAATTTTCTCTCGCTGCCTTTGGATATTCTGTGTTTATATGTTAATAAAACGTTCTAATAAAATAAAATGAAACCATGGATCGCTGGTCCAACACACCAGAAGACCAGGAAATCTGATGGGACTCTTTAATTCTCTCGTGACAACCTCAGTCATTTCCTTGTTCATTTCACTCAGCGGAGGGAGAGGAGGAGGGAGCGAGCGATCACTTGACTTTTGGCAAAAAAACAAAAGAAAACTCCAGATAAGGGATTAAGAAGGGGAAATTAATACATTTGTGTCACATATAAAACAGTCCTGCATCGCTTTGCATCGCTTTGAATGAGAACATGCGAATGGCATTCGCATGTCCCACCTGCACCTGCAGCCAGCCAGCTGCGCTGGGACAGGTGGGGGCGTGGGTTAGGGGCAAAAAACTCCACCCCTTCTGTTCTCTGATTGGTCCGGTCAAAAATCGGCCGGAGAAATCGTTGTCTATGGGAGAAATCCCAGACTGTGCAGTGAAGGGAAATGAGAATTGAGCGGAGCTGTGCAGGAAGGCAAGGGCCAGGCTAGTGAAATGTGGCTTCTCTGATGTGCATTTGTGGCTGTGGCCGGTTAATGTTTGAAGCAGTGGTCTTGTAACAGAGTGTTTGTAGGTTCAACCCCCATTTGATTCTTCTGATTCTGTAATGATATGTTGTAAAATCATTTTTAACTTTTACAATTTGTATATTATATTAGAGTTCACTAAACTTTTGTCCTCCTATTTAGGGAGGAGAGAAAAGCAAATGCACACACGTGCACACACACAAAATAAAACATCCATCCATTATCTTTTACCCGCTTCTTCCATTTTTGGGTCACGAAGGTCGCCGGTGCCCATGTCAAGCAATCACTGTGCGAGGGGCGGGGTACACCCTGGAAAGGTTGCAAGTCCATCACAGGGCCACATAGATACAAACAACTATTCACTCTCTCACACCTAGAGACAATTTAGAGTCACCAATCAGCCTAACAGGTAAGTTTTTGGTCTGTGGGAGGAAACCTACGCATGCACGGAGAGAACATGCAAACTCCACCCAGAAAGGCCCCCAGACCGGGACTTGAACCAGGGACCAGCTCACTGACAGGCAGCAGCTCTAGTTGCGCCACCGTGCTGCCCCAAAACAAAACAATACAGATCTAGGGATACATTTTAAAGGAAATTAATGTATGTCCCACCAATATTGTAGCTCAGGAGCCGCTACTAGAAAAAGGTAAAATCTTAGTGGCAATTTTTTAAGTGGTTGTTGGTTGGTAACAGGACTGCACTACTTCACCATTTCTGTTTTAAAACGATCAATAGATCATGCTTTGATTCATTGTGCAGAGATCTCCAGGACATTTTACAATCAAAAATAAAACAATCATCATTATAGGAAGGCCATGGTTCTCAGCTGGGACTAAATTGCTTTCGTTGAAGGAATGCAATTATTTGGTGTGTTGATCACAATGCAGAGCAGAGTGGAAGATTGACAGGTGAAGTGCCTGCCGTGAGCGGACACTGCTCTGACCTGCTGTGGTGGAAAAAAAAAAAGCTAATTTGAATGGAGAAACTGACAATTTACCAGTCTGTAGTCCAATCTTCACATTTGGTCATGAGCTGTTTGTAGTCACTAAAAGGCTTAACTTTTAAATTAGTATTTTATTTTTATTTATTTTTTCTTTAAAAGCATAGTCAGGGATGGAGACTACAAATTAAACATAGGCTAAATGTCTCTAACTCAAACTAATGTTTGTTGTGGGTAATGTATCATTCTTTATGCTTGTTGTCTTTGTTAAAAATACAGTAAAGATGTCCCAGCACAGACCCATGACTCAAGATTGTTTTCAAGGATTCAAGGTTCTTTATTTGTCGTTCACACCACATGTGGTACATGTGGTGGAACAAAATTATGTACCAGTCCCATTTGCATCCAACAAAAACATTACAATGTGTTTAAATGAAAAAGAGTAAAAAGATCTAAGATATGAACTAAGAAAAATGTTAAACTAAAACCACACTAAGCCACTAGCCACTAAGCATAAAAACACAATACTGTACTGTACACTGAACAGCAGAACGAACATGAGTCTGTGTGAGCAGATGAGTATGAATGAACACAGAAACATGAAGCAGATCAGCAGCAACATGAAACAGATCAGCAGCAACATGATGTGATTTTTCACAGTGATTGGTTAAAGATGCATGAGTCTAACAGCCTCAGGGTAGAAGCTGTTCCTCAGTCTAGTGGTTCTACACTTAATGCTCCTTAACCTCCTTCATGAGGGGAGTGGGGCAAAAAGTGTGTGTGCTGGGTGAGTGGGGTCTTTCATGATGCAGGTGGCTCTCTTCCTGCATCTGGAGGTGTAGATGTCTGTGATGGTGGGGAGACTGACTCCAACAGACTTCTGTGCAGCCTTCACCACTCTCTGCAAAGCTTTTCTTTCTGCAGCTGTGCAGCCTCCATGCCACACGTTGATGCTGGAGCACAGGATGCTCTCCACTGCACACCTGTAGAAGGAGGTGAGGACTGGGCTGCTCAGACCAGCTCGTCTCAGCCGTCTGAGGAAGTAGAGTCTCTGATGACCTTTCTTGATCAGGCTGGTGGTGTTGTTGCTCCAGCTGACGTTGTCATTCAGGTGTACATCCAAGTACTTGTACCTGGAGACTACTTCCACCGCAGATCTTATGTTTGGGGGGTGGCCGGGGGTGGGGGATTTGTTCCTTCTGAAGTCCATGACCATCTCCTTTGTCCCTTTTATGTGAAGGTTGTTCTTCCTGCACCAGCTCTCCAGGTGTTCCACTTCTTGCCTGTAGCTGGACTCATCATTGTTTGTGATGCATCCCATCACCGCTGCATCATCTGCAAACTTTACAATATGACAACCTAGATGGGTAGGTGCACAGTCATATGTGAGCAGAGTGAACAGGAGAGGGCTCAGCACACAGCCCTGAAGAGAGTCAGTGCTGAGGGTTATGGTGGAGGAGGAGAAGTTGTGGATCCTCACTGACTGTGGTCTGTTTGTTAAGAAGTCTAGGACCCAGTTGCAAATGGAGCAGCTTAGTCCTAGTGTGAATAGTTTGTCCATCAGGGTTTGGGGGATCATTGTGTTGAAGGCAGACGTGAAGTCCACAAAGAGCATACGGACGTATGAGTCCTTCTGCTCCAGGTGGGTGAGAGCAGTGTGGATCACAGAGGAGATGGCATCCTCTGTAGATCGATTATTGCAGTATGCATACTAGTAAGGGTCCTTGTTGATGTTGATGGTTGTTCTGATGTGGGTCATGACCAGTTCTTCAAAGCATTTAGCAACTATCGGGTGAGGGCTACTGGCTGGTAGTCATTCAGACCAGTCACTGTAGAGCTCTTTGGGACTGGGATGATGGTTGTGGTCTTCAGGCAGGCTGGAACTGTTGCCAGGGTAAAGGCCCCGGCAGAGCTCAGCGTACAGGCAGTACGCCGCACTACGCCACACGTACGCAGAGGCACAAGCGTAGCCCCGCAGGGCACGAACACGCAAAGCTCAAATTTTACGACCACGTACGCGATGCGCGTTGTCTCACAATAAACTGCCCGGCGCCGGACTGTTTTGTATGTTACACAAATGAATTAAATTCCCCTTATTCATCGCTGATCTGGACTTTGCTTTTGTTTTTTTTTGCCAAAAGTCAAGTAATCGCTTCCTCCTCCGTTAACTCCATGACTGAAATGAATGAATTTGTCACGAGCGAATAATAACTCATGTCCTACCTGGCTGCGTGACGTTCTAAATATTTCCTGGTGGGTTGTGGGCTGCAGGACCAAGGCTCCCTGTTTTTATTTTTATTTTTTAGAACTTTTTATTAACATATAAAGTTTAGAAACACCGCAGCGGCTCAGCCAGCTCATGCTTTTTTTTTTGTCTCCCACTCGACCTGTCAATCAATTCAGTAGGCGTGTCAGCAAATGACCAATAAGCGACCTCAGTTTGTCCCGTAGGGAAACGCTCTGCGCCCAGCGGCTCAAATTACGACAAGAATTTGGAGCAAAAACGTGATCATTTAACGCGAGAACGAAAGCAGAGCTGTGCCAGTGAACGCGTGCGCACAGAATGCGCGTGTAGAGCGGCGTACAGGCTGTACGCTGAGCTCTGCCGGAGCCTTAGTGAGGAGTTGAGGATGTCGGCCAGCACCTCGCAGAGCTGATTAGCACAGTCTTTCAGCACATCTTGGTCATGGTGGAGTGAAATTATAGGGCTAGATAGACAGATGAAAAATAAATAAAAATAAACAAATGGATGTCTTTATGCCTTTAGGTTTAGGTTTATTTCTGTTCCTGTTTTGGATTACCACTGCATGAGTCACTGTATGAGTCAACTCACAGCACATTGCACCGTTAAAGAGAAAACAATGCACCAAGGAACGAGGTGAGACTCCTTTGGGCTCAGCATCCTCAGTGTGAGTTATCACCCTAAGAGGAAATAAACATGCAGAACACAAGAACCTCGTCCTAAAGCTACTGGTACTCAGAAATGAAGTATTCCTGTTTCACATCTTCTTCCTGTCTCCTTAGAAACTGTTAAGCAAGATTTGAGTCTGTTCATCTTGTGCAGAGCTGTAGAAAATGACCTTATCATTAGTTATGCTGCTATTGCTAGAGCATATTTATGCATTTAATAAGCAACATTTCAGCAGACCTCTTTTTAGATAGAGCCATCTGAAATAAATAATTTGAATCCACTTGCATACCAGGTTAACTGTTTAAGTAGATTTGAAAAAGTTCTAAATTGTTGTTTGTGTGTGATTGTGTACATATTTATTGACCTCATGCAACATGTGTTGTAACGCAAAATAGAACATTCATTATTGCAGACCACTGAAAGACAAAGGAACAGAAAATGTTATCTGATGGCATCTGAAACCAATTAATTTTCAGAGTCAACCTGATTAAAGATGACTGCCACAGTTAGCTGACCTTAAATATATAAAAAATGCTACATTTCATTTACTTTTACAGATACTGGCCTACAATTTAATGTGGCAGTAGCTGAAAGTCACAGCACACAGTCCGAACGTGACAGCTTGTGATATTGCATGAGACTGTGCATAATGCCATTTCATACCAAAACAGCTATGAATGGCATGAAATACATGCACTTCTTTAGGGATTGCGAGGCCTTTATTTTATTGCTGTGTAATCAACTGCTGGGTCCTTTTTATGTATGCACAGCTTTTTTATGAAGAATTATGTAGTTCTGCAATAATTCAGTTTTTACTTTCATTAAATTGGGGATCCTGTTCCACATTATAGCTGGCATGAACTGCTTTATTCTTTAGTCACCAGCATCAAGTTTCAAAGACGCGGTTGCACAGAAGGACGTCTCGCATGGAGCACTCTGCAGTAAGTGCCTGCACTGTGACAGGACTTCCTCAAGCCTCCGTTCTTCCCATAATGAAGTAATGAAGAGCCGACTGGCAGGTTAATAGAAGCCAATTGACTACGAGCCCTGCCACCAGCACAAAACCAAGAGGAATACTAATCATTAAAGAAGTCACCTTTCTTATGTTCTGCCTAATCGGTTCACGTCCCCCAGTTCTAAAACAGCAGCAGTGTTTACTGTGCAGATAAAGTAATGCGGAGAACTGCTCCAATCTCCAGAGGACACAGGGGTTTTGAAGCGTTTTGAAGATTACATCAAAATGAGAGTTCATTAAAAGCCACAGAAGAAACTTTCTCCCAGTTCCAGTTCTTTTTAAGAAATAAGTAACAAGTTCACCTTGCCTGGATGCCTTTAAAACTAATGATATTTTTAAACTCTAAAGCAATGAGCTGACTGCAGCTGTCAGAGCTCTCAGAGTTATGGATGTGCATGTACTGCAATGTATGTGTGCAAATTCACATAAGATGTGCATATATTTGTGAGGGTGAGGATCCTCCACATCTTGTTTAGAACAAGAATAACAACTACACTGAGCTTGCTGCAGGGCACCGCATCACTGTATATTGAGTGATAAACAGGATGGTGATACAGCAGAATGCTAATCACAGAATCAGAGCGGTGGCAGCAGGAGATAAATAAGTGGCCCCTATAAAATGTAACAGAAAAAAAAATAGTTTTATGTTTTATGTTAGTTTCATTTCAACACAATGTTTTTAAAAAGCAAGACTTAAACCAATATGTTGTTTGGAAACCACAATGACCTGTTTCATTGCATTATTTTTTTTAAATAGTAGAATAGTTCAATGAAAAGCCGAGCATTCCTCAAGACAAGGTCTATTGCCTGCTGCCTTTCATGCCAGAGTTTTAGGTCATGCAATGTTGAGAAATGACAAAGTTGTAGCTGTTTTGCTCAAATCTTGAAAACACCCATACATGTAATCTCAAGCAATATTGTGACACTGAGAATGAGTCTCAGCTACTACCACATACATTTTTAGGTCAATATCTATTAAACGAATTAAGGTGTAGACATTTTTATGTTGGCTAAAAGCAGTTGGCTGTGGTGGCCATTATGGGTTGTAATTGCACATTCAGCAAATATTAAAAGTTATCCAGTGATTCTTGAGCTATTTTACTAAAAGAAAGACATCGTTATTAGACATAGTGCTCAGACTATGTGTTGAGGATCAGTCTCAGCAACTACTATTCCAAATTTTAGGTCAGAATGTGTAAAACATGACTTATAGTCATTTTTGCATTTTTTTAAGATCAGTTAGCTGAGACAGCCATCTTGATTTTGGCTGGCCAAAAAAAGCTTATACATGTACATTTAATGAATAATTTTTGCCATTTTTCATTAAAATTCCTCAAGTGGCTCATTATAATGTATATAATTATATTTTGGTACCATCAGGCACATGAACATATCCATGCACAGACACTTTAAATATGGGCTCCTATTGCCTTTTAGCAGTGGGAAACAGATACAAATGGTTAATTACACATGTATTTGTGCACACACAGCTTGGGTATCTTATGATAAGGCGACTGTGGCTGCGTGGTTAGAGCAGTCATTCTCCAATGCAATAGTTGGGTGTTCAAATCCACCAGCAGTCACATGCCAAAGTGTCCATGGGCAAGACAACGAACCCCTCATTGCCTCCGATGTGTGTCCCATCGGTGTATGAATGTGATAAAGTACTGATTAGTCTCTAGAAAGATTTGTTCAATTAGCTTTGTATATATCTAGTAGAGTGCTGTATGAATGGGTAAATGAGGCACAGATTGTAATGTAAAGCGCTTTGAGTGTCTTGATAAGATAGAAAGGCACTATATAAGTACAGTCCATTTACCATTTAGGATATAATCCATAATTTGTAAATACAGAGCAAAAAATATCACAATGGCAGAAACATCAATATCCCATTATAAAATTACAAAGACAGTTGTTGTTTGCTGATGTTACTGGAACTTTCAAAGTGCAGAAAGTTTCTCTTGCATTCGTTTTGTTGTGCAGTCGAACTCAGTAACATTTGTGTGAACCAGCAGATTTCTTGAGCTTTAACGCAGCAAACCTGCTTTATTCGATTTGCGATATGAACGCAGGCAGATGAGCACACAAAGGTCACCTTCGTCGAGTTTGACTTTTCTGGATTACAAAAAGATTTGCTGTGGTATTATTTTTGCTTGAGGTAAGCATGTAAAGAAAAAAACTCCTGGTCAGTGACATTCCGACTGTAGCTGCTGGCATTTACATCTAACACATAGGAAGATGACAAAAATGTGCAGAAAATACTTTACCGCACATTTACCACCATAACCTCATTTTTTAGCATGAGGCAGCACTTGGGGATGACTTTACGAGGTTAACTTTGAATTTTATCAACAAAACCAAGCTTTGAAACCAAGGACAGGATTTTACCTGACATTTGACAATTAAACGACTCCTGCCTGTTTATAAACCTATACAGTTTTCAGTTTCAGGACCAAATAAGTGTATGCCATTGTGCAAATCACTGTTGTTCTTACAGACATCCCTCCCTGCCTGTTAGCTTGAACAAGTTCAGCCATCTGCTCCTGACCTTCTTCATTGTCAAGGTGGTTTTTCGTGCTTAACTACAGCTGACACCATGTATTGGTTTTCTTTATTCTGCTAAAATCTCTAGAGATCAGCTGTTTCTAAGATGCTGATATATGTATCTGCTAAAACAGCATACTTCACTCAAAGTAGTCTATATACGGCATATGTATTGCCTAATCCTTTGTGGGGGTCTACCCATCTATAATCCTCTCTGCATTTTTATAGTAACATTCTATACTTTCCTGTTATGATTCCCACACTGTTCGCTGTTCTGGGCTGGATTACACGCTAATGAGCACAAGGTTTGTAGAAGTAATGGCTATGCACATAAAATGTGGAGGGGAAAAAGAGCTAAAATCAAATACAGACTTGTGAAAGGAAGGATCGTAATGAAACCTATAACCGGATCTTGTCTGCTCTGTGACTGCTGTGAGACTCTGTTTTGGTGACACAAGCTGTATTTCTTTGAAGCTTCCAGCATCATTGCGTGGGGATGCTAAAAACACTGCTTGCCTTCCAACAGTCTTTAGAGAATAAGAATAAAATTGCATAGAAAGACGAGAAAAGAGGCTGCATCTTCTATTAATGCAAGTGTTGGGGAGAGAGGAAAAGGTTAAATGAGGGAGAGATTGATGCAACAAATACAAAAACGGTTTGGAAGCAGAAACATTCTAAGTCAATGGGGAGACTGGCACTTTGTAAGATGAAATGAAGACAAACTACTCACGTGTCTTGCCAATCAACTCTTGATTTACTTCTACTTTATACCCAGCACTCTATCTGAATTACATTTTTAATACACTGTATGCAAATGCCTTTAACATTAGAAGAGCTTGTGAAAATTTACAAGGCTTCTTACTATTCAAGACGTGGTTGACACAGGGCAATGAAGGATAAACAGATTCTCTCTTTCACTGAACAGGCAGGTGTGGACACAGGCTTGCATAGCAGGGGGCACCTAAGTGTAACAGTGTTCACCAGGACTGTGCTGGCCAAATGGAGCTAGCTAATTATAGCAAATAAACTGTGCAGATCTGTGCCATTAGCTAGTCAGTAACGAAGCAGAGTGGAGGGCTGCTGTGACACTGATGAATAGGCTTGGCTTTGAGTGCTGCACTCCCTGGCCTTTAGCTTAGCTCAAACAGCACAGCCTTCTGAGAAAAGCCAAAGTGTATTAAGACGCGAGGCACAACAAGGAGATGGACGGAAATGAGTTAAATGAAGACAAAGAAGCTGTGATTGAGTAGACCAAGATACAATGAAGGCGAGATAGAAAAATACTTTGATGGTAGTAAAGACAAAATAGAAGAAAAAAAGACAAAAGATGTGTGTTTAAAGGTATGTGGATGTATATGACAGATAAAAGCAAGACTGCATTATTTAAGATGTATCATATACTGTAATATGGGTCAGGGGCAAATAGGTCCCACTGTCTCTTTTTTAAGCTCCATGTTGTTTTGCACTGCAATAATAGGTAGCGAAAGCAATTTAGGGTCATTTAAATAACATTAAACAAAATGGCTCTATGGAGTCAAACATACTCAGAACTCCATTGCCCAGCACACGCTCAACAAATAATCGACAGCCTGAAAGAAAATGAGACGACCTTGTTATGGAGTCAGGCTAAAATACACAAACTCCCAGGGGCATACGAAAGATGCATACAAAAAGTAATAAATAAAGGGTATTGTTGTGATGAAAATTTACTGAATACACATTGCCAAAAGTTCAGATATTTGCAACAGGATCATTGTGGAATCTTGTAAGTTGCTAGTTTCCATATCATGCATCCAACTGTGAAAGTTGATCTTTGAGCTATCATTTATACACATTTTGCATATTTTCTAAATGTGAAAGAAGGCCTCAAAATGCTGTAAATTAAATTAAAAATGGTTGTGAATCCATTGAAAATCTAATAAAGTTTATTTCTCATTTCCTAACCAAAACAACACGAACAATTTGCTCTTGTGGCTTTTGGGGTTGTAACATTTTCTATTGATTTGCGTCTGCTAAACACTAATTTCCTACGAATAGATAATGCCAAAAATCTATGCTCGATTTTCTCTGTTATTGATCAGTTTTGCTTCTTTTTTTTAATAATTCACTAAATGTGAGATGGATTGAGAGGTCTTTACAGAAGTGAAAGGGAAAACCCGTAACTCAATCAGTCTCCTGTGATGTTGGATTTTGGCAACATGAGTGATCTCTCCACAGTCTGCCAGACAACACTCTGTTCATCACTGAATGACTTCCTGCCACTTCCCCATCTCCTCCTGCTACTTAGAACTCCACTGGCTTGTTTTCAGGCCTACAAGGTTTGCTTTGGCCCTTTGCAGAGTTGCCATAGCGACAGGATTGAGAAAATTTAAAATATTTTTGTCATGTTTTGCAGAACAAACTAAAAAATTTTGGTGATAAAGCATAAACTCAAGATGCCTCAATGTGGGCTTAAGTGCATTGTTAAATGAATAATTAATATTGATCCATCCATCAATCCACTCATCCATCATTAATCTATCCATCCATCCATTTATCCATTAATCCATCCATCATTCATCTATCCATCAATCCATTAATCCATCCATCCATCCAATCATCCATCATTCATCGATCCATCGATCCATCCATCATTCATCTATCCATAAACCCATCCTCCCATCCATCCACCCATCCATCCATCTATTAATCCATCCATCATTCATCTATTCTCCCATCCACTCATCCATTCATCAATTAATCAATCCACCTTTATCTATCCTTCAATTCATCCTCCCATCCATCATCCATCAATCTATCAATCTATTCTTCCATCCATTCATCCATTTATCCATCCATCCATCTATCAAGACAATGATCCATCCATCATCATTATTCTATTCATCCATTCATCCAGCCATCCATCCATCAATCCACCCATCAATCATTCAACCATCCATCCATCAATCCATCCATCCATCCATCCATCCATAAATCCATCAATTCATCCTTGCATCCATCTATCCATCCATCCATCCATCAATCCATCAATCTATTCTTCCATTCATTCCATCCATTCATCAACCTTGCTCTCAACGAAGGCAGTCGCAACTCTTCCCTCTCCTGTCCTTCCCCCCCCTGCTGCTGGCAGCTCCACAGCAAAGCGCCTCGAACGCAAATTAAGATGGATTGGAGGTTTGGGCATTCGATTCTACAAGAAGATTTCCACAGAAGAAGGCACAAGGGGAGCCTTTTCAACCTCACAGAGTGACGGAGGATACGCCATGGATTCCGTGGATTTCTGGGTGTGCTCTGTGGAGGTGAAGAATCTTGGATTATATTGGATTATGATGGCAGCGCTTTGCTTTTTGGCATTTGTGGAGCACTGGTCTATCGCAAAAGAGGGAGACTTCAGCAGGACTTAATGCCTGGAGCACCCGACGTCTGGTCTGCGCTGTGACCTCGAGAAATCAGCTGTGTGCGAGCTTATTCGGGGGGTGAACAGATCAACCTTGGTTTTAGGACTCTGTTCGCTGTGGTCAACATCAGAATTCAGCTGTTTGAGAGCTTATCCAGAGGGTGAGCTGGTCACCCTTGGACTTAGGACTCGGGTCGCTGTGGTCAACATCTGAGGTCAGAGTTGGATCAGTGGGAAAAAAAAAAGTCCCGAATTGGATCATATGAACAGAATGGCCCTTACAGACTGAAGGCTGCTGAAATTACAAAGTGTGCCTGATGTAAAAATATTTGTAATTCTTATCTGGCTCCCTTGGAAACAGCCTTGGAAAAGGCTGGATATCTAATCTCTCCTGAGACGTGGCTACTGTGGAAAAAAGCTGTTCTTGTCTTGTCTGCCCCCCCGGAGAACTTTTCTATGAGCGTTATCGGAGGCATCCGGAATGTTTCATGGACAGATCCTCCCTGCCTCAGTTTCAACCTGCAACATGTAACTGTCATAAATGTGCTTATGATATGGTTTTTACTGGGTCATGCGGTGTCTTGCAGACAAAATGTGATTCATTTTTTTTAATATCAACGCTGTAACCCCCATGGTTTCTTTCCCTGTTTTCCCACCTTTGACCTTCATCCTGAGACGGATGAGAGAGGCCGCGCTGAAGAACATGTCATGTGTTTTGATAAGGCAGCAGCTTTTCACACTCAAAACCCTCTCCTGGATGACTGTGAATACATAATCACGCTGTATCGATGAAAATTGGTGCAATGTTAATAAATGCTCTTGAATCTTGAATCTTCATCCATTCATCCATTTTCCATCCATCCACCCATCCATCTATCAATACTATGATCCATCCATCATCATTCTTCTATTCATCCATCCATCCATCCACCCATCCATCCATCAATCCACCCATCCATCATTCATCCATCATCCATCCATCCATCCATCCATCATCTTTACTCACTTCTTCCTTTCAGGTTGCAGGGGGTCACTAGCGCCCATATCCAGCAGTCCAGCAATTTGGTCCAGTGACCTTCTCCCTGAGAGGCAACAGCTCTACCAACTGATCCACTGTGCCACTCAAAGACATGTTTGAAGTTTTCAATCTTTTATTAAAGACACAAGTAAATACTGCACGTGCCGTGTGCACAGACACATTTTTCTGGAAGCCCAGTTGTTGCTGATGACATCTGATGCTGCTGCTTTAAATACACTAAAAATGAGGAGTCACTGAGCAGCAGGAAAGCAAATCAAATGGAGCACAGAGATCGTATGCTCCCTCCACTTCCCTTCACCCATTAGCCTGCATTCATAAACATAGAAATTGTGGCAACAAGGACCTTAATGTTGGCTAACACCGTGTCGCATTGTTAGCAGGAGTCAGAGCCAAACGGCGAATCTAAATGAGATGAGAGCTTTGTGGGAGACCCTTCTGTGATCCTTCATCCATCTTCTCAGCTCCTGACAGCTGAGCTGCTACACTGCGAGATATTGAACGAGGAGCCTGCGGTGTCTGCACCGAGTCTGCATCCAAAAAAGAAACGTGGAAAAAATAAACTTGACACTCCAGGCCAAAGCTTCATCTCTTGTGGCGCAGAGCTACGTGAGCCAGAAATAGTTTTCAAAAGGGAAGCAACAAAAAGTGAGATAAGAAGATGTGAGAAAAAGGAAACCAAGAAAAAAAAAACTGATAATTCACCATTTTTCAAAACCCTGTAACACTTGAGAGTAAACTCCAAATAACTTTGTTTGTCCTCACCTTCTCTTTTCCCTCGCCTTTTAACCAGTCTTCTTTAAAATTACAGATCATTCCTCTGCACCTTTCATCGTTTCTTTATTTCCTCCCAATAACTCTCCTCAGCCATCTGATGTGTTGGCAGCAATTAATATCTGAATATGGATTCTTTGTAGAACCCCAGTGGGGTCATTATCCTCCACCGAGTCTCTTATTATCCTCATCTGAAGAAGTCATTACTTTCCTGATCATATCACCTTGGTGCTGAGACAGAGGAGGAAGGGTGGCGAGGGAAGGAGAGCAGCTATAACAGACTGAACAGGTGTCTGGGAACACGAAGGTGTTACAGTGGCAGAAGGGTTGTGACATGAGAGTAAAAGATGAACGCAGACAGGGGGAGGTGAAAGAGGGCAGAGCAAGGAGGAACAAGACAGAGAGGAAAACTTGAGAGAAAAGGGAGAGGTGATGTGTCACATACAGGAAGGAGAGGGAGAGGAGGACAGAAACAATAATAGCCTTGTCTTATCACCGTACAGTGATAAATTTCTCTCTCGTCAGGGAGCCAGTGCCCAAGCAGGGGCCAGGTCCGATGACAAACCACTTCCACACTGCACTGCGGTCCTGGCTATTTATGATCAGGCAACTTATAAAAGCCAGCTGGGCCTCAATTCATCTTGGGTTGGTGTTGTTACACTTGGGTTCTGGTGACAAGCCCAAACGAGGCTGCTCTGTTGTGTCCTGTCTGCTCTTACTGTGCCCTCACGTCATCTTGTTACTGGAGAACACTCTCAGCTCTGACTGGTTCTTCACCACTCTGTGCTGTTAGCTGGCCTCGTGGGGTGGGTGAGTTTGAGTCGTACCAAGTCAGTGGACTGCACCACCTCTCGCAACATTTTTCCAAATAAATCAAAGTGGTTAAATGCCATTTTAAACAATTTGATAGAGATTACAGTAGTCCCTTGTTTATGACGAGGGATCCAGACCCTGAAGCACACAAGT
>JBBPBX010049465.1:0-25345 GCA_038048925.1 Garcialebias charrua
AGAACTTTAACCATAGTCAAGTCACAGTTCTGGTGGGGTTCCTTGTCTAAGGACGTTAGAGAGTTTGTCGGGGCTTGTACCCAATGCTCCCTGGCTAAACCCTCTCGACGTCCACCGGCGGGTCTCCTGAGGCCACTGCCCATACCATCACGCCCCTGGTCACATCTCGCAATGGATTTTGTCAACGGCTTACCACAGTCTGGAGGTAAAACAGTCATTCTAACTGTCATTGACAGGTTTTCCAAGATGGTTCATTTGATTGCATTGGAGGGGTTACCCACAGCCAAGGAATTAACACTAGCTCTACCAGTTTTTGTCAAAATGACAATTCTACCTATGCAACCCATGGGATTGTCAAACTGACAAATTGAATTAGCATTTTTAAAGCCATTGGTATGTATATGCCAATGGCTTTAAATATATGCCGATGTATATGCCATCTCCTCTGCCCTTCACACAGCTCTCACACATCTGGACACGAAGGACTCCTATGTTAGAATGTTGTTCATCGACTTCAGCTCGGCATTTAACACCATCATCCCCCAACAGCTCATCCATAAACTGGACAGTCTGGGGCTGAACACCTCAATGTGTAACTGGCTGCTAGACTTCCTGACCGGGAGACCACAGACAGTACGGATCGGGAGTAACACATCTAGCACCATCACATTGAACACAGGGGCCCCACAAGGATGTGTGCTGAGCCCCCTTCTATTCACCCTGCTAACACATGACTGCACACCATCGTACAGCTCCAACCACTTCATCAAGTTTGCGGATGACACAACAGTGGTAGGTCTCATCAGCAACAACGATGAGACGGACTACAGGAACGAGGTGAGCCGCCTGGCCTTGTGGTGCGGACACAACAATCTCACTCTCAACGTGGAGAAGACAAAGGAGATTGTTGTGGACTTCAGGAAGAGGGATGCCCAACATCCTCCTCTGACCATCAACAGCACCGCAGTGGAGAGAGTGGACAGCACCAAGTTCCTGGGAGTGCACGTCTCAAAGGACCTGTCCTGGAGCAGGAACACTGCAGCACTGGCAAAGAAGGCTCACCAGCGTCTCTACTTTCTCCGCAAGCTGAAAAGGGCTGGAGCTTCAACCCCCATCATGAGCACCTTCTACAGAGGTGCCATAGAAAGTGTCCTGACCAGCTGCATCACTGTGTGGTTTGGTGCATGTACTGCATCCTGCCGCAAGAGCCTCCAGCGCATTGTGAGAGCAGCTGAGAAGATCGTGGGCACCTCCTTGCCCTCACTGCAGGACTTACACAGCAAACGCCTCACTCGGAAAGCCCACCGCATGGCAGGTGATCCCACACACCCACTACACAGCTGCTTCAGACTGCTGCCATCAGGAAGGAGACTGAGGAGTCTCCAGGCTCGAACCAGCAGACTGAGAGACAGCTCTGTTCATCAGGCAGTCAGAATGCTAAACACTCTGCCTGCTCTGCCTCCCCTCCCATTTGAACTGCCTTAACACTAAAACTTTCTCACATACTATCACTCAACACAAAGTTTTTAACACTAGACTCTGTGTCACCAAACGGGTTTTCACTAAACTCTCGGTCATGTGCTCATACAGTTTGCACTACTTCTCATACTTGCACTAATGTCTGTATTACATCACTGCCTATAATCATAATACTGTTTACATTCTCTGTTTACATTTATTAATACTGTTTACTTTTATTACTACTGCTTACATGTAATTACTACTGTTTACATTTATTTACACTACTCTAATATCTACACCACTGCTGGTACATATACAGTGTGCTCTGAACGGTCTTATTTAGGGATGCCCAATGTGCCTTACTGCATATGCCACTTTTTGCCTCTACAACAACATCAACTACTACCTCATACATATACTGTGTACATTGACTCATACGCTGCTTTGCCACTTTGCAAATGTCAATGCTAGAAACCTTTAGTTTATTTTAGTTATACTTTTTATACTCTTTTTTTATACCACTATGAAAAAAACTCAGGACAGTGTTAGTTTTACTATTTTTATGCTTATGTCTATTATTATATGTTTCAGTGTTTCAATGTTTAGATGTTTACTGTTGCACCGAGGGACTGAGAGAAACGCAATTTCGGTCCTGTGTATGTCCTGCACTGTACATATTGCAGATCTGACAATAAAGTTGACTTTGACTTTGACTTTGACTTTGACTTATATGAGGCCATTCCAATCTGTTGGCGGGGAGGAGGCCTTGGGGCATATTTATATAGTCAGGTAAATCCAGTGGTGGAGAAAATACTCAAACACTGTACTTAAGTAAAAGTGCAAATAAACAGACAAAAATATACTCTAGTAAAAGTAGAAGTACCATATTAATATTTTTACTTAAGTAAAAGTAAATAAGTACTTGCTTTTAAAAATACTTAAAGTATTAAAGTAAAAGTAATTGCTGAATGTATTACCTAATGCAATGGCCTACAATACCATAAAGTGTGTGATATATATATATATATATATATATATATATATATATATATATATATATATATATATATATATATATATATATATATATATATATATATATATATATATATATATATATATATATATATATATACATATATAATGTATATATATAGATATATATTGATATATATATATATATATATGTATATATATATATATATAATGTATATATATATATATGTAATGTATATATATATGTATATATGTATATATGTATATATATATTTATAAGTATATATATATATATTATATATATACAGGTAGTCCCCGACTTACGAGCGAGTTCCGTTACAACGAGGCGCTCGTAACATGGAAATCTCGTAATTTGGAACGGCCGCCACGTGTCTCGTAAGTCCGGAATTTCGCTCGTAAGTTGGAACGGTTTTGCTAGCGCGACTACAAACACTCGTTTTTCATCGAAAAACCGCTTATGAGTGCATAAAAATGATCGGAAACGTGTGTCCACATGTTTAGCTAACGGACTGTGGTGAAAAAACACAGAAAAACTCAGTATTTTTTGCGTTTTTTCCAAAAATTTGCCAGCTCGTAAGTCCGGATGCTCGTAGGTCAGAGCGCTCGTAAGTCGGGGACTACCTGTATAGTATATATATATATATATATATATATATATATATATATATATATATATATATATATATATATATATATATATATATATATATATATATATATATATATAAATAGCTTGGTCCGCATTGCCGGCAGTAAGTCAGGCTCGTTTCCGGTAAAAGTTGGACTCCGCCAAGGTTGCCCTTTGTCACCGATTCTGTTCATAACTTTTATGGACAGAATTTCTAGGCGCAGCCAAGGTGTTGAGAGGATTTGTTTTGGTGACCTTAGAATCGCTTCTCTGTTTTTTGCAGATGATGTGGTCCTACTGGCTTCATCAGTTCGTGATTTACAATTTTCACTGGAGCGGTTTGCAGCCGAGTGTGATACGGCCGGGATGAGGATCAGTTCCTCCAAATCCGAGGCCATGGTCTTGAGCCGGAAAAGGGTAGCATGCCCTCTCCGGGTCGGGGAGGAGGTCCTGCCCCAAGTGGAGGAGTTTACGTATCTCGGGATCTTGTTCACGAATGAGGGAAAACTGGAGCGTGAGATCGATAGGCGGATAGGTGCAGTGTCCGTAGTGAAGCGGGCGCTGTACCGGTCTGTCGTGGTGAAGAGAGAGCTGAGTCAAAAGGCAAAGCTCTCAATTTACCGATCGATCTACGTTCCCACCCTCATCTATGGTCATGAGCTTTGGGTTATGACCGAAAGAACAAGATCTCGGATACAAGCGGCTGAAATGAGTTTTCTCCGCAGGGTGTCTGGACTCTCCCTTAGAGATAGGGTGAGAAGCTCAGTCATCCGGGAGGGACTTGGAGTAGAGCCGCTGCTTCTCCACATCGAGAGGAGCCAGTTGAGGTGGCTCGGACATCTGGTTAGGATGCCTCCTGGACGCCTCCCTGGGGAGGTGTTCCGGGCATGTCCCACCGGGAGGAGACCCAGAGGAAGAGCCAGGACGCGCTGGAGGGACTATGTTTCTCGGCTGGCCTGGGAACGCCTTGGGATTCCCCTGGAGGAGCTGCACCAAGTGGCTGGGGAGAGGGAAGTCTGGGCCTCCCTACTTAGGCTGCTACCCCCGCGACCCGACCCCGGATAAGCGGAAGAAGATGGATGGATGGATGGATGGATGGATGGATGGATGGATGGATGTTTTTGCTACTTTTCTATTGTTTATTGTTTAATGTATGTGTTTCATTGGCCTCGAGGCTCAATAAGATTTACCTGACTAAATAAAGGTTGAATGAAAAAAAATAAAAAAATAAAATTCAGTGTAACATTATTTTTGATCAAAGCTTGCCCCCCCCACCTACAGAGCAGTCTCTGGTGAAAACAACTCTCTCTCTCTGTAGAAGCAAGTTGGAAATGCTGTTGGAATGTGTGGTTAATTTGTGGGGGATGTATGTAAATGAATGTTCTTTGTGTCTTTTGTTTTGACCTACTGGAGAAGATTATGCTGGGAGAAGATTCTCAGGAGGGGATGTTTACCCAAAACAAAGATATCCACCCCCAGGCTCATGGAAGAATTGTCATTTTGACAAACTCATGGCAGTTCTAGTGTTTTTTTTTTTCCCTGGGTTTGCTAGTGTTAAGCAATGTCATGATAAAGGAAGTGTTCAGATTGCATGGGATACCCAAGAACATTGTGTCTGATCGGGGGCCCCAATTCATCTCCAAGTTTTGGGGTGAGTTCTGTAAAACCCTTGGCATTGAACTAAGTCTCTCCTCAGGCTATCATCCCCAGACTGATGGACAATCTGAGCGCGCCAATCAGGAGATGGAGACCCGCCTACGCATTCTCTGTGGTGATGATGGGACCAAATGGGCAGAACATCTTCCTATCGTCGAGCATGCTATGAACTCTCTTCCTTCGAGCGCCACTGGCCTGTCTCCATTCTATGTCCTCTATGGATTCCAGCCACCGGTGTTTGCCGCCCAGGACCAGGCTGCCATGGTCCCTTCCGCGTTCCAAGCAGCTCAACGATGTCGCAGAGTCTGGACCAAGGCCCGCAAACAACTCCTCAAGACATCTGCAGTCTACACGAGGTCGGCCAACCGTCGTCGGACCCGGGAACCTGCTTATCAAGAAGGACAAAAAGTGTGGCTATCCACCAAGGACTTACCTCTTCGTGTTGACTGCAGGAAATTGGCTCCCCGCTTCGTTGGACCTTTTCCCATTTCCAAAGTGGTGAACCCGGTGGCAGTCAGGCTCAGGCTCCCTAGCACCATGAAGATCCATCCAACGTTCCATGTGTCCCGGGTCAAGCCCGTCCAGTATTCTAGGTTCATGCCCGCCTCCAGGCCTCCTCCTCCTGCCCGTCTCATTGACGGCTCTCCTGCCTACACCATCAACCGTATCATGCGTTCTCGACGTTGGGGACGGGGTGTCCAGTACCTCATTGACTGGGAGGGTTATGGCCCTGAGGAACGTTCGTGGGTGCCTGCTCGCCACGTCTTGGACAAGCCGCTCGTCGCCCGGTTCCACCGGGATCACCCTGATCAGCCTGGTGGTCCGTCAGGAGCCGGACCTTGAGAGGGGGGTACTGTCATGATCCCATGTCATGATCCACGTTCTGTCTGTTTTTCATGTCATGTTCACAGCAAACACATTATTGTTCCCTCCTCCCACATGCCCAATGCCTCATTAACGATCATTGCACTCACCTGTTTGTTCCTGTATTTAAGCCCCACGTCCACAGTCATTCCTTGCCAGATTTATGAACAGTTTTGCCTAGTAGTTATCCAGCGCCCATGTCTTGTCCTGTCTTGCTTGCTACGACTCTGTTTTGGTTTTTTGGTCTCACGTCTCTCGCCTCAGCCCCCAACGGTACTTTTTGGATTCTGCTTTCCTGGTTTTGACTCCTGCTCACGTTACTAGACTTCGCCCTCCTGCCTCTCCCCTTGTCGGACCTGTTCAGCCATCTGCCTCACGGAAACGAACCCACGTCTGCCTTTCACGACCACGAGCTAGCCTGCCTCTTCCAACATTATTCGCCTCTCTGCCAACCTGTGTATGACTCCTCTTCGAAACAAGGAAAACCCCCTTCGTGTAAAAGTCTGCACGAAGGACCAACGTAAACAAGGAAGTAAATCTAGACTACGTCACTACCGGCCTACGTCATCAAGGAATTCCCTTCTGATCGGAAACAGCATAAAAAGGTTAGTGTTTTTATTAAAGACAAAAACATCTACCTTTTTAAGCCCTGCCACTAATATTATAATCTCTTGTGCAGAACTCAAGTTACCAGTGACGATCAGGACCCATTCCAAATTCCTGTTTCTTAATAAAATTGTTAAAACTTTTCCAGTGTTCGGTTTATTAGTGAAACTCAAAAACACGGTCTTGACAAACGCTAATGCTACATCAGGCGGTGCTAGCGATTCGGCTAGCGATTCAGCTAACGATAATGCTAATGCTAATGCCCTTACTGCGAAGCGCCTTCGACCAGGTAGCTCGGATAGTGCTTCAGAGCCATCTTCTGACGGTTCTGGCTTCACGGCTATTCTGGAGTCAATAGATCTGAAGTTGTCTACCTTTGACGCCCGGCTGGCTTTAGTGGAGGTGTTTTACAGAGAATTTTCAAACTTGAGGGACTCATTAGAGTTTAGCCAGCAACAAGAAGCATCTCTTGCTAAAGAAAACTTGGAATTAAGGGGAACAGTTCATCAACTTACCAATCAGATGTCACAGATATCCGGCGAGAATAAAAAAAAAGAAAGAATCAATATTAGACATCCAATCCAGAAGCATGCGTGATAATTTAGTCTTCTCTGGAATTCAAGAGCGAACCGAGGAGGATCCTGAGGCCTCGGTTCGTACCTTCATGCAGACCCAGCTGAAACTGTCATGTGACGTGGTTAAATCCATCACTTTTGACCGAGTCCACCGCCTCGGAGGTAAAAGACCTGGGAACACTAGGCCACGGCCTATTATTGTTAAATTCGCGTATTTTAAACAAAAAGAACAGGTTAAAAGCCGAGGTAGAGAACTACATGACACAAATTTCAGCATGAACGACCAATTTCCTGCTGAAATCCTGAGTAGAAGGCGTGTCCTGTTCCCGATCAGGAAAATATATATAAACGAAGGTAAAAAAGCTACACTTTCAGTGGATAAACTTTACTTCAACGGTCAGATGTTCAGGGATCCAGAAATTACTCCTTGGCTTTATTAGTCAAATCAGTAAGGTAAGAATTATTATTAATTTTTTTCCTCTTCGGTTGCTAATATTAATTAATATTATTAAATATAGTATTTATTAATATTACTTACCAGATATATGTAATTTTTCAGCACAGTTCGGTTGGTGGGTTACATAGATCGTGGTGGTACATGAGGTGGGATGACACTTGATGTGGTAAGAGGGTTTTTTTTTTTTTATTATTATGTTTTGATGTTTACTATTTCTCTTTGTTTTCTTGTTTCTATTTTTCTAACTTAACAATTGTCAGCACACAAGCACAAGGGTTCACGTACATACTTATATATCCAGTGGTGGGCCTCCGACCGCTAGGTAGCGCTATTGCGCTATTCCGCTTGTAGCGTAGCTAAATAATCTGTTAGCTTTACAGCGGATTGACTAAGTTTTATAATTCATAAGCAGATTTATGCTATTTTTATTTAAAATGCAGTACCGCTAATAACTAATTATCTATCAGTAAAAACGAAATAACGTATTTACGAGCAGCGCCGGATGTGGTCCGTCACAAAAAAGCGTCCCCCTCAGTCTCTTGGTGTGTGCTCTCTCTATAGCAGTTAGCAGCCAGTGTGTTACTCTGGAGCCTTATTGCTTGTTTTCGAAGAGTCAGACGAAGACTTTTTAACATGGAGGGTGAACTTATGGATGTTTCTCAGGGCCTACGCGACGCATCTGGATTTAAAAATAGAATTTCGCCACATTAGCACTCTTCAAAATGGCGTCCGCGACGGCCAAAGAAGCCAGGATTTTACAACAAAACACGGTAAAACAATTATTTCTTTGCTGAGAAAAAATATATTTCATAGCTGACGTTATAGCACAAGTTTTTCTGAGCTTGAGAGTTTCACGAAATGGTCAAATCTGCTGGATTTAAAAAAGTAGTTCACCATTAGGACTATTCAAAATGGCGTCCTTAGGGCAGCAAACTTACATACTCAGGGAATCACAAGGAACTCAGGAGACAGAGGCAACAGGAGACAATGCCAGGACAATGATGAACACAGAGATACAGACTTATTTTTGATTTGATTTGATGTTCATTCATTCATTTTAAAAGAACAATACAAAACAGTTTCATCAGATACAAGGATGAATAGACTTTTAGCTGAATGGATGGATGGATAGACAGTTAGCTGGATGGATGGATGGATGGATGGATGGATAGACAGTTAGCTGGATGGCTGGATGGATGATCTTTAACAAGTTCTAAAATCATTAAAATTTAACCTCAGCTTGTGCCTCTGACCCAACAGAACCTCCTTCAGCAGCAGAATCCTCTGTGGTTCTCTGACTTCATCAGTCTGCAGGACTTCATCAGTCTCTCTCCTGGTTCTGGAGGAGTTCTGACCCACTCTTCTTTCCATTGTTGCTTCAGTTCTTTGAGGTTTCTGCTCAGCTCTCTGAAGGTTTCAGGTTCAGGTTCTGGACTCTGACTGGGCCGTTGATTTGATTTGATGTTTATTCATTCATTTTAAAAGAACAATACAAAACAGTTTCATCAGATAGAAGAATACAAGTAGGATAAAATGAAAGGAGCAGAAAGAAGATGAAATCTTATTATATCTGCCCCTTATTTATTTCACAGTTTGTTCAACCAATGATAACCTTCAAACTACATCACAAAATGAATAAATCTACTAATTTATCTAACTGTAATACTGTACACAAACACACTAAGCTACATCATATATAGTTTTTGAGCAAGTCCTTTTCGACCTTTTTCTTAAATGTATACATTGGGCAGCACGGTGGCACAACTGGTAGAGCTGCTGCCTCTCAGCGAGAAGGTTGCCGGTTCAAATCCCGGTCCGGGGCCTTTCTGGGTGGAGTTTGCATGTTCTCCCCGTGCATGCGTGGGTTTCCTCCGGGTACTCCGGTTTCCTCCCACAGACCAAAAAACATGCTTGTTAGGCTGATTGGTGACTCTAAATTGACCCTAGGTGTGAGTGTGAGAGTGGATGGTTGTTTGGTGTGAGTGAGACAGGTCCCTCTTGTAAATGAGTCCCCGTGACTCAACGAGGCTAGCCTGTATAAATAAAGGTTGAATGAATGAATTGATTTTGCATTTTTAACATCACTCTCCAGAACATTCCACAATCCAACTCCCTGAATTGAGGTAGACCGTCCCTTTAAGCTGGTTCTGAATTGTGGTTTGATGAATATCTGTCCCTTTAAGATTGTAATAACTTTGTCTAAATTTCTTTGGATATTTAAAGGTAATGTGTTATTATGAGCCCTATACATAACTGATAAAATACTATATTCTACCAATTCCTGGAATTTCAATAAATTTAGCTGAAGAAACAAGGTGTTTGATGGGTGACTGAAATGTTTTCTGGTGATTACTCTTACAGCTCTCTTTTGTAAAATAAAAACAGGCTTTGTAATTGTTTTGCACGCTTTTCCCCAAACCTCAATACAATAGATTAAATGTGGAACAATGATTGTGTTATACAACATATACAGAGCTTTATCAATTAAAAAATCCCTGACTTTATATACAGGTACATGAACACACAGCATGACAATCACAAACACCTGGACAACAAAATGGAGGAGATAAGCAAGACAATTAACAGAGAGACCAGGGAGTGTAGGGATGGGGACCCATCACCTGAGAACTACATGCTTACAACTGTTATCTTGAAGTTCTAGGGTGTAGAGAGCCACAGAAACGGTTATGGTAGGCCGGATTTGGCCCACGGGCCTTGAGTTTGACACATGCGATCTAGTGGTACTAAAAGTAACAAAAGAAGAAAAAAAAACAGCCAAATATGTCAGCAGTTTAGCTAACAGACTTTGGAATGGGTACATTTTGTCCTTGTGAAACCTGTTGAAGAGAACCAAACTAAATACTCTGAAACTCAAACAACTTACTGTATAACAGTTCATGCACCGCTAGTTGGCAGTGTAGTGCAAATATTGCATAACTTGCTGCTACCAATTGTTGAATTTAATTAGCGGATTAGAATTAGCTTCCCCTAATTTTCATAAGACATTAGTGCTTTTGAAATTGCGGACCTAAATAAATTAATTAGTGCTTTAGAAATAGCGGAACTAATTTTTGGATTAGCGTTGCCCACCACTGTCATTAACGATCATTGCACTCACCTGTTTGTTCCTGTATTTAAGCTCCACGTCCACAGTCATTCCTTGCCAGATTTATGAACAGTTTTGCCTAGTAGTTATCCAGCGCCCATGTCTTGTCCTGTCTTGCTTGCTACGACTCTGTTTTGGTTTTTTGGTCTCACGTCTCTCGCCTCAGCCCCCAACGGTACTTTTTGGATTCTGCTTTCCTGGTTTTGACTCCTGCTCACGTTACTGGACTTCGCCCTCCTGCCTCTCCCCTTGTCGGACCTGTTCAGCCATCTGCCTCACGGAAACGAACCCACGTCTGCCTTTCACGACCACGAGCTAGCCTGCCTCTTCCAACATTATTCGCCTCTCTGCCAACCTGTGTATGACTCCTCTTCGAAACAAGGAAAACCCCCTTCGTGTAAAAGTCCGCACGAAGGACCAACGTAAACAAGGAAGTAAATCTAGACTACGTCACTACCGGCCTACGTCATCAAGGAATTCCCTTCTGATCGGAAACAGCATAAAAAGGTTAGTGTTTTTATTAAAGACAAAAACATCTACCTTTTTAAGCCCTGCCACTAATATTATAATCTCTTGTGCAGAACTCAAGTTACCAGTGACGATCAGGACCCATTCCAGCTTCCTGTTTCTTAATAAAATTGTTAAAACTTTTCCAGTGTTCGGTTTATTAGTGAAACTCAAAAACACGGTCTTGACATTAAATCTGGCCAAACAGAGTTTTACTACGACACTGGTTAACAATTTTGAAGAAAAACTATCTGATCAGTCAATTTACCAGTTTACAACCTGTCTCTCACCTCATTCTAATTCTAGAACTGAGTATCTGGCGCCATCTGTCGGACTGACCCAGTCATCACAGGTCATGGCTTCCAAGGAACCTAGACTGACGCCTCCTGAGGTTTTTTCTGGTGACTCAACACAGTGTAGACCATTTCTGACTCAATGTGAAATACAATTTGAACTACAACCCTCTGCTTTTCCATCTGAACGTTCAAAAGTGGCCTATGTCATCTCCTTATTATCTGGTAAAGCTAAAATTTGGGGCACAGCTGAATGGGCAAGAGACTCTTTGATCTGTTATAAATACAGAGACTTTTCTGCTGAACTAATGAGAGTTTTCAGTCATGTTCTTCCCACTCAAGAGTCAACCAGAGGACTTTTAAAATTACGTCAAGGCAACCGCAGAGTCTCTGAGCTAATCATAGAGTTTCACACTCTGGCTACTGACAGTGAATGGAATGAGAAAGCTCTTCAAGATATTTTTTGGCAGGCTCTCAATGATGACATCAAGGATGAGTTGGCTGCATTTGACCCTCCGTCTACCCTCAGAGATTTGGAGGCAGTGGCTTCCAGGATTGATTTACGCCTTCAAGAACGTCGCAGAGAGGTGAGGCAAACCAGGTCTGAAAGGGCAATGTACTCAACCCCCAGATTCTTCACCCCAGAGCCAAAACCACTTTCACCACCCCCACCATCTGCCGAGGAACCCATGCAAATTGGAAGGTCCAGACTGTCTCAACGAGAGAGGGAAAGAAGGCGTCAGGAGGGATTATGTTTTTATTGTGGAGTTGCAGGACATCAAGCCTCTACATGCCCGGTCAAGTCCAGAACTGCTATGTCTCGCCAATATCCAAATTATAGAGTTGCCACCTCTTCAACTGGACCTCCTCTACTTCACGTCAGTGCAAACCTCCAAGCCGATGGTAAGGAAATACCAGTGAAACTTTTTATTGATTCTGGTGCTGACTCTGAATTCATGGACATTAATTTTGCAAAATCTCTGAACCTCCAGATGTTTCCTACAGAGAGACCTCACAGGGTTCTAGCTCTTGATGGTCATCCAATCAATCAGACCAGTATGGTGACACAAGAGGTCAAACTACTGATTTGTGGTAACCATGTCGAGAAACTAAGATTCTTCCTCATCAACTCACCTGAGTTACCCATTGTGATGGGAGCTACTTGGTTAAAGAAACACAACCCTCAGATCGACTGGAGGAGCAGCAACATCCTGGGGTGGTCCGAGCAATGTTTATCTTCTTGTTTACAATCTGCACACCAGACCAAAAATGTTGTCAAAATAAAGGAGGAAACTCCAGATCTGACTCATGTCCCTCATTGCTACCATGACCTAGCCAAAGTTTTTAGCAAAAGTAAAGCTATGTCTTTACCACCTCATAGACCCTACGATTGCTCAATTGAGCTACTACCAGGTACCATACCTCCAAGGGGACGTTTATTTTCTTTGTCCCAACCCAAGCAAAAAGTCATGCGAGACTACATCTCAGACACTCTGAAAGCGGGAATTATTAGACCCTCATCGTCTCCTGCTGGTGCTGGATTCTTTTTTGTTGGGAAGAAGGATGGGTCACTTCGACCATGCATTGACTACCGAGGGTTAAACGACATAACCATAAAGAATAAATATCCTCTGCCTTTAATGACTTCTGCATTTGATCTCATTCAGGGTGCCAAAGTATTCACCAAACTGGACCTTCGTAACGCCTACCATCTGGTCAGAATTAAGGAAGGAGACGAATGGAAGACTGCTTTCAACACCCCATCAGGTCACTACGAATATCTTGTAATGCCTTTTGGTTTAACCAACGCCCCAGCTGTCTTTCAGGCGCTAGTCAATGATGTTCTCAGGGACTTTATCGATATCAATGTTTTTGTTTACTTGGATGACATTCTTATCTTTTCCAAGGACTTGGATTCGCATGTCCAACACGTTCACGCCGTCCTCCTCCGTCTTCTACAAAACAATCTTTATGTCAAGGCGGAGAAATGTGAGTTTCACACGACCAGTACCACCTTTCTGGGTTTCAATATCACACCTGACCAAATATCCATGGATCCCTCAAAGACCTCTGCAGTTCTGGATTGGCCAATACCCCAATCACGTAAACAGTTACAACGTTTTCTTGGTTTTGCCAATTTCTATCGGAAATTTATTAAGAACTACAGTTCCGTCGCTTCTCCCCTCCACGCTTTAACCTCCACCAAGAACTCTTTTTCTTGGAACCAAACTGCTGAACATGCCTTCCTTAAATTGAAAGCCTTGTTTACCACTGCTCCTATCCTTAGATTCCCCGATGTGGATAAACAATTCATCGTTGAGGTCGATGCCTCTGATACAGGTATCGGGGCCGTTTTAAGTCAACGCAGTAATGATGAAAAAATTCACCCATGTGCATTTTTCTCCAAGTCTCTCTCCCCAGCCGAACGCAACTATGATGTAGGGGACCGAGAACTACTCGCCGTCAAGATGGCTCTTGAAGAATGGCGTCATTGGCTGGAGGGGGCCAATCATCCCTTCATTGTTCTCACCGACCACAAAAATCTCGAGTATCTGCGATCAGCCAAACGACTTAATCCTCGTCAAGCTAGGTGGGCTCTGTTTTTTGGACGATTCAATTTTTCTCTCTCTTATAGACCCGGGACCAAAAACGTCAAGCCAGATGCATTATCTCGTATATTTGAGAAGGATCAGACCAGCGGTCCACAGGAATACATATTGCCCGAGACGGTTCGCTTGTCCATCACCCAGGTCGAGAGGGAGGTCAGGGAGGCCCACCAGAACCACCCACCACCCAGGGAATGCCCGGCTGACCGCCTCTTTGTACCAGATCACCTCATCACTAAGGTACTCATGTTCTGTCATGCTTCGCCTATTTACTGTCATCCGGGGATTGAGAGAACTTTAACCATAGTCAAGTCACAGTTCTGGTGGGGTTCCTTGTCTAAGGACGTTAGAGAGTTTGTCGGGGCTTGTACCCAATGCTCCCTGGCTAAACCCTCTCGACGTCCACCGGCGGGTCTCCTGAGGCCACTGCCCATACCATCACGCCCCTGGTCACATCTCGCAATGGATTTTGTCACCGGCTTACCACAGTCTGGAGGTAAAACAGTCATTCTAACTGTCATTGACAGGTTTTCCAAGATGGTTCATTTGATTGCATTGGAGGGGTTACCCACAGCCAAGGAATTAAGCAATGTCATGATAAAGGAAGTGTTCAGATTGCATGGGATACCCAAGAACATTGTGTCTGATCGGGGGCCCCAATTCATCTCCAAGTTTTGGGGCGAGTTCTGTAAAACCCTTGGCATTGAACTAAGTCTCTCCTCAGGCTATCATCCCCAGACTGATGGACAATCTGAGCGCGCCAATCAGGAGATGGAGACCCGCCTACGCATTCTCTGTGGTGATGATGGGACCAAATGGGCAGAACATCTTCCTATCGTCGAGCATGCTATGAACTCTCTTCCTTCGAGCGCCACTGGCCTGTCTCCATTCTATGTCCTCTATGGATTCCAGCCACCGGTGTTTGCCGCCCAGGACCAGGCTGCCATGGTCCCTTCCGCGTTCCAAGCAGCTCAACGATGTCGCAGAGTCTGGACCAAGGCCCGCAAACAACTCCTCAAGACATCTGCAGTCTACACGAGGTCGGCCAACCGTCGTCGGACCCGGGAACCTGCTTATCAAGAAGGACAAAAAGTGTGGCTATCCACCAAGGACTTACCTCTTTGTGTTGACTGCAGGAAATTGGCTCCCCGCTTCGTTGGACCTTTTCCCATTTCCAAAGTGGTGAACCCGGTGGCAGTCAGGCTCAGGCTCCCTAGCACCATGAAGATCCATCCAATGTTCCATGTGTCCCGGGTCAAGCCCGTCCAGTATTCTAGGTTCATGCCCGCCTCCAGGCCTCCTCCTCCTGCCCGTCTCATTGACAGCTCTCCTGCCTACACCATCAACCGTATCATGCGTTCTCGACGTTGGGGACGGGGTGTCCAGTACCTCATTGACTGGGAGGGTTATGGCCCTGAGGAACGTTCGTGGGTGCCTGCTCGCCACGTCTTGGACAAGCCGCTCGTCGCCCGGTTCCACCGGGATCACCCTGATCAGCCTGGTGGTCCGTCAGGAGCCGGACCTTGAGAGGGGGGTACTGTCATGATCCCATGTCATGATCCACGTTCTGTCTGTTTTTCATGTCATGTTCACAGCAAACACATTATTGTTCCCTCCTCCCACATGCCCAATGCCTCATTAACGATCATTGCACTCACCTGTTTGTTCCTGTATTTAAGCCCCACGTCCACAGTCATTCCTTGCCAGATTTATGAACGGTTTTGCCTAGTAGTTATCCAGCGCCCATGTCTTGTCCTGTCTTGCTTGCTACGACTCTGTTTTGGTTTTTTGGTCTCACGTCTCTCGCCTCAGCCCCCAACGGTACTTTTTGGATTCTGCTTTCCTGGTTTTGACTCCTGCTCACGTTACTGGACTTCGCCCTCCTGCCTCTCCCCTTGTCGGACCTGTTCAGCCATCTGCCTCACGGAAACGAACCCACGTCTGCCTTTCACGACCACGAGCTAGCCTGCCTCTTCCAACATTATTCGCCTCTCTGCCAACCTGTGTATGACTCCTCTTCGAAACAAGGAAAACCCCCTTCGTGTAAAAGTCCGCACGAAGGACCAACGTAAACAAGGAAGTAAATCTAGACTACGTCACTACCGGCCTACGTCATCAAGGAATTCCCTTCTGATCGGAAACAGCATAAAAAGGTTAGTGTTTTTATTAAAGACAAAAACATCTACCTTTTTAAGCCCTGCCACTAATATTATAATCTCTTGTGCAGAACTCAAGTTACCAGTGACGATCAGGACCCATTCCAAATTCCTGTTTCTTAATAAAATTGTTAAAACTTTTCCAGTGTTCGGTTTATTAGTGAAACTCAAAAACACGGTCTTGACAAACGCTAATGCTACATCAGGCGGTGCTAGCGATTCGGCTAGCGATTCAGCTAACGATAATGCTAATGCTAATGCCCTTACTGCGAAGCGCCTTCGACCAGGTAGCTCGGATAGTGCTTCAGAGCCATCTTCTGACGGTTCTGGCTTCACGGCTATTCTGGAGTCAATAGATCTGAAGTTGTCTACCTTTGACGCCCGGCTGGCTTTAGTGGAGGTGTTTTACAGAGAATTTTCAAACTTGAGGGACTCATTAGAGTTTAGCCAGCAACAAGAAGCATCTCTTGCTAAAGAAAACTTGGAATTAAGGGGAACAGTTCATCAACTTACCAATCAGATGTCACAGATATCCGGCGAGAATAAAAAAAAAGAAAGAATCAATATTAGACATCCAATCCAGAAGCATGCGTGATAATTTAGTCTTCTCTGGAATTCAAGAGCGAACCGAGGAGGATCCTGAGGCCTCGGTTCGTACCTTCATGCAGACCCAGCTGAAACTGTCATGTGACGTGGTTAAATCCATCACTTTTGACCGAGTCCACCGCCTCGGAGGTAAAAGACCTGGGAACACTAGGCCACGGCCTATTATTGTTAAATTCGCGTATTTTAAACAAAAAGAACAGGTTAAAAGCCGAGGTAGAGAACTACATGACACAAATTTCAGCATGAACGACCAATTTCCTGCTGAAATCCTGAGTAGAAGGCGTGTCCTGTTCCCGATCAGGAAAATATATATAAACGAAGGTAAAAAAGCTACACTTTCAGTGGATAAACTTTACTTCAACGGTCAGATGTTCAGGGATCCAGAAATTACTCCTTGGCTTTATTAGTCAAATCAGTAAGGTAAGAATTATTATTAATTTTTTTCCTCTTCGGTTGCTAATATTAATTAATATTATTAAATATAGTATTTATTAATATTACTTACCAGATATATGTAATTTTTCAGCACAGTTCGGTTGGTGGGTTACATAGATCGTGGTGGTACATGAGGTGGGATGACACTTGATGTGGTAAGAGGGTTTTTTTTTTTTTTATTATTATGTTTTGATGTTTACTATTTCTCTTTGTTTTCTTGTTTCTATTTTTCTAACTTAACAATTGTCAGCACACAAGCACAAGGGTTCACGTACATACTTATATATCCAGTGGTGGGCCTCCGACCGCTAGGTAGCGCTATTGCGCTATTCCGCTTGTAGCGTAGCTAAATAATCTGTTAGCTTTACAGCGGATTGACTAAGTTTTATAATTCATAAGCAGATTTATGCTATTTTTATTTAAAATGCAGTACCGCTAATAACTAATTATCTATCAGTAAAAACGAAATAACGTATTTACGAGCAGCGCCGGATGTGGTCCGTCACAAAAAAGCGTCCCCCTCAGTCTCTTGGTGTGTGCTCTCTCTATAGCAGTTAGCAGCCAGTGTGTTACTCTGGAGCCTTATTGCTTGTTTTCGAAGAGTCAGACGAAGACTTTTTAACATGGAGGGTGAACTTATGGATGTTTCTCAGGGCCTACGCGACGCGTCTGGATTTAAAAATAGAATTTCGCCACATTAGCACTCTTCAAAATGGCGTCCGCGACGGCCAAAGAAGCCAGGATTTTACAACAAAACACGGTAAAACAATTATTTCTTTGCTGAGAAAAAATATATTTCATAGCTGACGTTATAGCACAAGTTTTTCTGAGCTTGAGAGTTTCACGAAATGGTCAAATCTGCTGGATTTAAAAAAGTAGTTCACCATTAGGACTATTCAAAATGGCGTCCTTAGGGCAGCAAACTTACATACTCAGGGAATCACAAGGAACTCAGGAGACAGAGGCAACAGGAGACAATGCCAGGACAATGATGAACACAGAGATACAGACTTATTTTTGATTTGATTTGATGTTCATTCATTCATTTTAAAAGAACAATACAAAACAGTTTCATCAGATACAAGGATGAATAGACTTTTAGCTGAATGGATGGATGGATAGACAGTTAGCTGGATGGATGGATGGATGGATGGATGGATAGACAGTTAGCTGGATGGCTGGATGGATGATCTTTAACAAGTTCTAAAATCATTAAAATTTAACCTCAGCTTGTGCCTCTGACCCAACAGAACCTCCTTCAGCAGCAGAATCCTCTGTGGTTCTCTGACTTCATCAGTCTGCAGGACTTCATCAGTCTCTCTCCTGGTTCTGGAGGAGTTCTGACCCACTCTTCTTTCCATTGTTGCTTCAGTTCTTTGAGGTTTCTGCTCAGCTCTCTGAAGGTTTCAGGTTCAGGGGCCTCATGTACAAAGACTTGCGTAGATTTCTTACTGAAAAGTCACGTACGGACAAATCCAGAAAAGTGTCCACGCACAAAAAAATCCAGATTTATCAAACTGTGCGTACACCGGAATCCACGCACATTCCTTATGTACAACACAATCAACGTGGAATTCAGCGCACATGAGAGAGTGGCCGACTCCGCCCTTGACACGCCTCCGTATGAATATGCAAAGTCATTCAAATATGCCATGCACGACAGGAATGTCGTCTCTGCTCCATTGCAAACCATGTCGGAACGTGGAAAAAAGAGGAACTTCACGGACTGTGAACAGAAATCACTTCTGAGTGAGGCAGAGAAGCACGGAAAAAGGCTTCATTCGGCACGCACAGTGCAAAACAAACCATCCACTTTTAAATAAGAAGTTGACCAAGCTGATCTAACATGCCTGTATAGCTTAGTGGCGAACGCGCCCGCCCTTCGTCCCAAAGGTCGTGAGATCGACTCCCGCTTGGTACAATGTTTTTTTTTTTTCATTCCAGATTTAAAGACCACAGGAAAACTATTGAATGAAACAACAAGAAATAGAACAATACATGAAATGAAAGGAAGCAGACGATTTATTGTTTTGTAAATAGTTTTCATGTGTATTTCAATCTGGAACGAAAAAAAAAAGAAAAACGTTGTACCATGCGGGAGTCGATCTCACGACCTTTGGAACTAAAGGCAAGCGCTTTACCCACTGACCTAAACGTAGGCGTGTTAATACACCTTGGTTAACTTCTTATCTAAAGAAATTACATCTCATTGTTGTCAATATTGTTGCCACTATCTGGCGCATGCTTTTATATCCACTCATCTAATTGCGTCCATGTGGATGTAATAATCGTTAATCATGTGTGTTTGGTGGGATTTATGATTGTTTTCACATCGTGGACACGGTTTCACAGATCACCTGTAAGTGTCGCCAAAGGAACAATAACCACAGAAACGTGCGTACGCCAACAGGGGAGCAGCCGTGGATTTCTACGTGGATGCGCAGATATTCCCGTTCATATCAGATTTGATACATACGCCACTTTGCGTGGAAAGTGACGTGCGCAATGTTTTTGTGCGCACGCATGGTTGATACATGAGGCCCCAGGTTCTGGACTCTGACTGGGCCGTTGATTTGATTTGATGTTTATTCATTCATTTTAAAAGAACAATACAAAACAGTTTCATCAGATAGAAGAATACAAGTAGGATAAAATGAAAGGAGCAGAAAGAAGATGAAATCTTATTATATCTGCCCCTTATTTATTTCACAGTTTGTTCAACCAATGATAACCTTCAAACTACATCACAAAATGAATAAATCTACTAATTTATCTAACTGTAATACTGTACACAAACACACTAAGCTACATCATATATAGTTTTTGAGCAAGTCCTTTTCGACCTTTTTCTTAAATGTATACATTGGGCAGCACGGTGGCACAACTGGTAGAGCTGCTGCCTCTCAGCGAGAAGGTTGCCGGTTCAAATCCCGGTCCGGGGCCTTTCTGGGTGGAGTTTGCATGTTCTCCCCGTGCATGCGTGGGTTTCCTCCGGGTACTCCGGTTTCCTCCCACAGACCAAAAAACATGCTTGTTAGGCTGATTGGTGACTCTAAATTGACCCTAGGTGTGAGTGTGAGAGTGGATGGTTGTTTGGTGTGAGTGAGACAGGTCCCTCTTGTAAATGAGTCCCCGTGACTCAACGAGGCTAGCCTGTATAAATAAAGGTTGAATGAATGAATTGATTTTGCATTTTTAACATCACTCTCCAGAACATTCCACAATCCAACTCCCTGAATTGAGGTAGACCGTCCCTTTAAGCTGGTTCTGAATTGTGGTTTGATGAATATCTGTCCCTTTAAGATTGTAATAACTTTGTCTAAATTTCTTTGGATATTTAAAGGTAATGTGTTATTATGAGCCCTATACATAACTGATAAAATACTATATTCTACCAATTCCTGGAATTTCAATACATTTAGCTGAAGAAACAAGGTGTTTGATGGGTGACTGAAATGTTTTCTGGTGATTACTCTTACAGCTCTCTTTTGTAAAATAAAAACAGGCTTTGTAATTGTTTTGCACGCTTTTCCCCAAACCTCAATACAATAGATTAAATGTGGAACAATGATTGTGTTATACAACATATACAGAGCTTTATCAATTAAAAAATCCCTGACTTTATATACAGGTACATGAACACACAGCATGACAATCACAAACACCTGGACAACAAAATGGAGGAGATAAGCAAGACAATTAACAGAGAGACCAGGGAGTGTAGGGATGGGGACCCATCACCTGAGAACTACATGCTTACAACTGTTATCTTGAAGTTCTAGGGTGTAGAGAGCCACAGAAACGGTTATGGTAGGCCGGATTTGGCCCACGGGCCTTGAGTTTGACACATGCGATCTAGTGGTACTAAAAGTAACAAAAGAAGAAAAAAAAAACAGCCAAATATGTCAGCAGTTTAGCTAACAGACTTTGGAATGGGTACATTTTGTCCTTGTGAAACCTGTTGAAGAGAACCAAACTAAATACTCTGAAACTCAAACAACTTACTGTATAACAGTTCATGCACCGCTAGTTGGCAGTGTAGTGCAAATATTGCATAACTTGCTGCTACCAATTGTTGAATTTAATTAGCGGATTAGAATTAGCTTCCCCTAATTTTCATAAGACATTAGTGCTTTTGAAATTGCGGACCTAAATAAATTAATTAGTGCTTTAGAAATAGCGGAACTAATTTTTGGATTAGCGTTGCCCACCACTGTATATATCCATACAATTACTTCATAAATGAAAACTTCCCTGATTCATTTTCAAAAACAGTACTTATTTTATATATAAATTATTAATAATTAATCCTTAACACTAGAGTGACTGAATTTTCAAGATCCTGAGGACAAACCTCCTCCTTCTCCTCAACAATTTGCAGGCCATTAACTGCCTTTTGTTATAGATATGCAGTGGTGGGCCTCCGACCGCTAGAGAGCGCTATTGCGCTATTCCGCTTATAGCGTAGCTAAATAATCTGTTAGCTTTACAGCGGATTAACTAACTTTTATAATTCATACGCGGTTTTGTGCTATTTTTATTTACAATGCAGTACCGCTAATAACTAATTATCTATCAGTAAAAACGAAATAACGTATTTACGAGCTCGGACGACAGCACCGGATGTGGTCCGTCACTAAAAAGCGTCCCCCTCAGTCTCTTGGTGTGTGCTCTCTCTACAGCAGTTAGCAGCCAGTGTGTTACTCTGCAGCCTTATTGCTTGTTTTCGAAGAGTCAGACGAAGAGTTTTTAACATGGAGGGTGAACTTATGGATGTTTCTCAGCGGCCTACGCGACGCGTCTGGATTTTAAAAAGTATTTCGTATTTGCCCTCTTCAAAATGGCGGCCGCGACGGCCACAGAAGATAAGGACTTTCCATGAAAACACGGTAAAAACAATTATTTCTTTGCTGAGAAAAATATACTTCTTAGCTGACTTTATAGCACAAGGTTTTTCTGAGCTTAACCGGTTCAAATGGTCAAATCTGCTGGTTTAAAAAATAATATTTCGCCATTTGCGGCCGCCATTTTGAAGAGGGCAAATGCGAAATATTTTTTTAAATCCAACAGATTTGACCATTTTAACCGGTTAAGCTCAGAAAAACCTTGTGCTATAAAGTCACTGCTTTGTTTTGTTTTGTTTTTTTGAATGTCCAGAGGACCAGACTTAGCTTTTTTAGATCATTCTCATTTCCTGGCAGAATAGAATATATGTACGTAAAGTATTAAATAAATCCTTTGATTTTTGTAATTTCATCCTTTTAGGATCATTTTAGTTACTTTTCATTAAATCTGTTGACTGCCTATAGAAATTTTGATAACAGTTTAGTCCTGTGTATAAAGTAATGCTAATTTTTGTTTTGTTTATGACCTTGTTTAGGTCAGGGTTTTTTTCAACCCCTGTTCCCACCCAGGATGGCATTGGCAAGCTACCGGACCACCACAGCTGTGCGGTAGGACTTAAATTGCACCAAACTATTTGTTTTTTTCTGGACCTATTACCCTGGATCATGAACTACAAACTACCAGATTATTGATGGACCTTTAATCATCCGGGATTCAAGAACTGATTTAAAATAGAAAAAAAAAAGAACTCTTGGGTGTAATCAGGGTCTGTTTTGTTGTGTGTATTTTTTGTCTATTGGTTATACTCAAAGAAAATGATTATTATTACAAACAATATTATTATAAATACCTTCCTGTCTATTGGTTATACTCAAAGAAAATGATTATTATTACAAACAATATTATTATAAATACCTTCCTGTCTATTGGTTATACTCAAAGAAAATGATTATTATTACAAACAATATTATTATAAATACCTTCCTGTCTATTGGTTATACTCAAAGAAAATGATTATTATTACAAACAATATTATTATAAATACCTTCCTAAGTCTATAGTACAATACAAACAACTTAAAACTTGCTTCTTGTCTGATGGTGTTTTATTTTAGAATTAGCGGTTTAGAATTAGCTTCCCCTAATTTTTACAAGACATTAGTGCTTTTGAAATTGTGGACCTAAATAAATTAATTAGTGCTTTAGAAATAGTGGAACTAATTTTTGGGTTAGCGCTGCCCAGCACTGTAGATATGGGGCACTGAATATGCAGGTAACTCAGACACATCCACCACGCCTGACTGCATTCCAATGTTTCTCAAGGCCTCTTATTCACATATTTTTGCCCTGGAGATGTGTTGAGTGGGGCACAAAACTTAAACTTTAACTCAATTTTGGGATATTTGGAATGCCTAAGAGCAAGGTTTTAGCATTTTTCCAAATGTCCCATTCATTTATTGCAATTCTGTGTTTTGGGACATTTGGACATACTTATAATGCAAATGTTGTGCATTCCAAATGTTCCATTCTAACGAGTGCATCCTCGCTTATTTTTCAAAGTTTTTTCTAAATTTTACGTTATTTTTCAAAACTTATTTTTTGTCACAGTTTATGTATCTTGAACCTAATTCCCTCTGCCATATCTGCTGATTTTGGACTGAGGGGTGGGAGGTGTAGGTGTAGAATTAATGAGCTATGGGTTCATTAGCATGTGAATCGATATTATCTTGCTCACAAAAAGGGAGCGGGGGATTTAGAAGCCAAGTTCACTTGCGCAAAAAAGCGCAACGTAGTCAAAGTAGTGTTAAGGAATATGTGACCAGCCACAAGAAATGTAGGAACAAGTCGGCACACTCTAACTGTGAAATAAATCAATAAACCTTCAACTTCTGAGAAATTAGTGAAAATAATTTTTTTCCAAAATATACTAGCTGAAGTTGTGAAGAAACCATCCCATGCTTTAAAAAACACTTTAGAAGTGTTTAAACCGATAAACTTTGTGTTAGAAATCAGTTTGTTTTCAGAGTAAAAACAAGCCGCAGTGATTTCCGTACTGGGGGCGGGGACCCTCACAGCTGATTAACATGGGACTTGTTTGGCTGGTATTGGAGCTTTTGTCATTGGTTTTGGCCAATAAATTGCAGCTTTGAAAGAAGCACATGGCTACTTAACAGCTATAGATTGCCCATTGAACACAAGGAACAAGGAAAATAAAGCCGATCAAAGCTGTCAGAGCTGCAGCTGTTTTTCCGACCGACCCGAGGAAAAAAAAAAAAGAAGCTTTTACTGCGTTCGCAAGCAAATCGCAAGCAAATCAGTTTCCATCCATACATAATACATCCATCCATCCATACATATGTCCATCCATCCATCCATCCACTATCTTTATTTCATTAGACAAAGCAGACACGCGTAATCACCGCGCAATGCGCCCCTCCAGCCGTGGTCTGTGTCCAGCCGCGCATCGCGCAATCACGCGCGTTGGATTGGCTTTAGGTTTTACAAATCGCAGCAAAGAAACTAACATTTAAAGCACGATAATGGTGCACCAATTATGCAGATTCAACTGGCCGTTTGAAAAGGTAAAATGTACAGTTAAGATCGGATGGATCAGCAGTTCACGCTGCTGTCAGCTGCTGTCAGCTCAGCCAGTGGCGGTTCTAGACCAGTTGTACTGGTGGGGCCAAGCTGGGGCCAGAGGTTTTGTCAGAGGGGCACGTTCATCAGATGAACGTTGTTACCTGTATATAATTTTGGACTGAGAAACTGAACCGGCTGTTGGGGGTGCCTGGGCATGGGGGCCCTGCTTTCGCCCTGAGAGGACCTGGGTGGTTCTGGGGGATACCTGCCGATGGCTGCATGCGAGCCCTCGGGTGGTCGGTGGCGGCGGTCATGGGTCACCGGTCGGTGGCCTGGGTGTGCTGGGGTAGGTTCGGGATGGGTGCCAGGGACTTGGGGTTCTGGGGGCGTGTCATTCCGGGCTTGGGCCTGGTTGGGTCGGGGATCTTGTGCTCTGGCGGGCGAGTTGCCAGGCTTTGGGCTGGCTTGCGCTCTTTTACCCGGCTCTGAGCGGGGGCCCTCGGCTCGCTGGTGGGTTTTGGGTTTGTGGGCTGGGGGGTTGGGTGTTTGGGGGCGTGACCAGTGGCCCGTGGGAGGGGGCAGGTCGACCCAGCCTGGGTGTCTAGTGTACTATGTGTTATGAGAGTTGTTAGTATGAGGGATGGGTGTAATGTTTCTTCTGGGATGGGGACTGGTGGATGTCCTTGGTGATGGCCTGGGACTATGCTTGGCCGGCCGGATGGCCCCTTTATATGGTGGGGGCCCGCTCCCGGTGCCTCCTGGCTCTGTCGGCAGTTGGGCGGGCGCTCTTGGCCGGGTCATCATTGTGGGACTTTGTGTCTTCTTGGGTGGTGGGTTGACTGAGGTGAGTGGGGGTCTTGGCGGCCCTGGGGTATTTGTGCTGTCGGTCCTGATGTTGGCGGCCCTCGTGGTCCTGTCTCTCTCGGTTCTGGAGCTCAATTTGCCTGG
>JBBPBX010049466.1:0-25345 GCA_038048925.1 Garcialebias charrua
TCCCTCACTGCCGGTGTCCACCACCGGGTTCGAGGGTTGCCACCACGACAGGCACCAACAACCTTGCGGCCACAGCTCCGATTCATTAGCAAGGAACCACGCCACAAAACATAAGTTTAAGTTTTTTTTTATTGATGAAAAGATGAGGGATGAAGGGATGAGGGGTTGTAGGGTTGAGGGAAGGAAGGGATGGAGGGATGAGGGGATAAAGGGATGAATGAATGAATGTAGGAGAGAAGTAGGGATGAGTAGATTAAGGGAAGATGGAAGTAGGGATGATTGGAAGGGATGTAGGGATGGAGGGATGAGGGGATGAATGAATGTAGGAGAGGATGAATGTAGGGATGAGTAGATGAAGGGAATATGGAAGTAGCGATGATAGGAAGGGATGGAGGGATGAAGGGATGAATGAATGTAGGAGAGGATGAAAGTAGGGATGAGTAGATGAAGGGAATGTGGAAGTAGGGATGATAGGAAGGGATGGAGGGATGAATGAATGTAGGAGAGGATGGAAGTATGGATGAGTATATGAAGGGAATATGGAAGTAGGGATGAGGGGATGAAGGGATGAGTGGAACTGAAGGATGTTGTCCGAGGAGAGTGCTGAAGGGCTTGGGATGAGAAGACTCTTGCGTGGGGTTTGGCCTTCGGGAACGGTTCACTTGTTTTCCTTCCCGAGCCCGACGATGAACCCCCCCGGACGGAAACCTGAGCAAGAGAAAGCAAAGCATGGTTATGGACGAAGAGTAAACTTGGAAGAAGGGAGAGGGGGGATTGGGGTCGACAAAACGTAACGAACTGAGATGAGATGAATAGGTGAGCGAGGTATAAGTAGGTTGCGTGGGATAATTGGAGGCGTGATTTGGGCGTGGCCCTGCTCCCGAACCTAAGTTAACTTATTAACTCCGGTCGGTCAGGGGTCGCCATATCTTCATAGATTTGTGGTACATCTTCATAGATGTGTAAATCTTCTTCATTGATGTGTGGATCTGCATCGCTGTTTGAATCATCTCGACTTAGTCTACTTTCCAGGCTTGTCATGTTGAGAGAGTTTCTTTTCAAAGACTTTGTTTCTTTTAGCTCTGGGCTTCCTCCTCGAGCACCTGTGAGTTGTGGTCACTCGATCTTTGAGGAGCTCCAGATATAGTGGAGAGGGGTGTGGCCATCCAGGTTGCAGTCTTTACCACACCCACTTCCACCGAATCACCAGCCATTCGGTAGGTTCAGGCTGGGGTCCTTCCAGGTGCCATTTCTGTTGGGGTTTGGGTCCCCATTTCAATTTGATATTTATTCCTTTTATCGTCATGTAGACCACATTAAATATCCATGGTGAGGTTGGAGGACAAGGCTTAGGGTGATATTCTTCTTGATGTTCATCCAAATGAGACTTTCTGGTATTTTTAATGTTTGTGTAGAAATAGTTCTTGGTGCAGTTTTCCCATATAGAGATGTCAATTTTGGGTTTGTTGAACCATACTATGCTTTTTGCTATCTTTAGGGCTAGTATTTTCGGGCCCAATGTGGTCGCATTTGACTCACACTGGGACTTGGCCCTCTTTTCCTTTCACACGTCCTTTGTACAGTTCCACGCAGAGAGGCGATGGGTGTGGCAATTCTGGTCTCAACCCTCTCCACACCCACTTCCATTGATAGACCCCCCAACATGCAGGTTCAAGCTGGGGGCCTTGCAGCCCACAAAAAGGTTCGTCAGATGGGTCCTCACCTCTTCGGCGCTGTTCCTCCGCCTCCCACAGTCTCTGTCTGAACATTTCCCTGGATTTTCTTCCATATTGCACATAGTGTTCACCCCATTCTTCCAACGCTGTTACCGTACTGACAAGTGGGTGTCCTCTGTACGATACAGTCGTCCTGTAAGCCATTCGTACTGGGTATTCTTCCCAATCGTTGATGGGTGTGCAGACTCGATCACACAGCATTCGTAGGGGCAACTCTGTGTTTTCAACCACTATTTTGTTTGGGTTAGTTTCCCGGTTGTAGATGCTTATTTTCATGGCACGGCTTGTTGTCCAAACCTCCAACTCCCCTATGGAGATCTCGCAGAAATGTGTTTGATGTGGCTCTCTGTAATTATGGCCCCATCTGATTTTGAATTGCATTCCGAGTACTTTTAAATAGACAACATTGAAGATCCATGGTGTCCCCATTGGGCTGGGGATGTATGGCATTCTCCATGAGTCTTTTGTTACTGCATAGTCAGTGATACCTCTAAGAGACCCTTTAGTTAGGTCTTTGTTCCTGTAGAACATTATACATGAGCAGTAGTAATTTTTGGTTCTGTTAAAGTTTAGGGTGTAATCTTTTCTGGGACGGTCTAACTTTACTAGTTCTTTCCGTACAATTAGAGCTGGTTGATACGGTCCTGTCCTGGATCGTTGAATCAGCAAATTCCACACATAAGTGGGTGCCTCGTCCTCTGAGTCTGAGTCATTGTAAAGCGGGTCTCTGTCCCAGGACCAGCATGTTTCGATGATTTTTGCAGATTTTATATTATCTCTCCCTTTCCAGATATAATTTGGACACCTCACGATTTGATTTAATAATTCTCTACCTTTCTTTCTGCGATGATGAGATCCTTTGATGATTCTAGCGCCCCGTCGTTCAGTTTTTAGTTGTTCATTTCCTTGTTCATGTGCTTCCATTCCCTCAGAAATGTCTTGCTGGCCCAAGCGTTCAGCACACTTTGCTTTTTCTCTGTTTTACTTTGGTTGGGACTTTTTTTGTGTCTTATTTATTGTCTTTGATCAGCTGTATCGTAGCTCCCACCAAGTACACTCCTCTGTGTGGAGCCACGATCATCTGTACTGAGACTTTAATCCACTGGGTGGAGTCAGGTCTTATGGGCGTGTCTACCCTTTGTGCCTCGTTTGACAATTTGCACAGTACTTCACCATAGTCCCCTCCCACTTACAGGTACAATCTTCAGGGCCTCTTTCACTCAAATCCCATTGTGTGAAGATCATTACTCTTGGTAAAACTGTGGTCCTACTTTTCACACAAATAAAAGCATCCATTACTTTTACGGGTTTTAGTTGCAACTCCCGTACATCTTCTTTCTTTTCACCTCAGCTCTGAGGGGCTTATTTTTTTCATCTCTTTTTGTTTCTTCGTCTCAAGTTTGAGGGGCTCACAGTTTCATTTTTTTCTTCGCCTCAGGTTTGAGGGGCTTAGTCTTTTTTCTTCACCTCAGGTTAGAGGGGCTTAACTTTTCCTGGTCCTTCCCACCAAATGGGTAGGCCAGTAGGTTCCATGTTGACTTCACAGCTGTTTTGCAGCTTTAATCAACTTGATCATTTCGCATTCTGCTGACAGGTATCTTCTCTTGGCGTACTCCAAGGTCTTCAGAGCCCTACCTGCCCAAAGCTCTGAGGTTGTTCTTCTTAAGATAACTCCCCCGCATATAGTGGCAATTCTACGATAGGGGAGCATGGTACTTGGTTCATTGGCCATAATCCGGTTTCTGGTTTTGAATTAGCTAGGAATTGGCTTCAGTTGCTCTTTTTCATGGAATCCCTTCTTTTGTTAACACTACCGTGTTATTGTCTAATATTCTCTTCACTTTGTCTGTGGCGTTGTATATTGGCTATATTGCAACTGTTGATGGGTGATCCTGTGCTCTGACCCACACCTTTTGTCCAACCTCAAATGAAGTGTTGGAGGCTGGTTGTTCCTCTTTAACCTTGAGGCCCCGCTACTTTCCAGCGTGTTAAATTGACGTTGGTTAAGCTCCTCACCGGGGGAGGGTCTTCCAGCTCTATGCCTGTCATTCAAGGCTTGTCCTACTTCCACAGTTTTAGTGCATTCCTTGGTATTAGCATGTTTAGCTATCCAATGTTTTGGCTAAACCCACGGCTCTTTCGGCAACTTTGTTGGCTTAAGTTGTGGGGGGCAGTGAGAAAACGCATCACCCCAAAAGTCTGACACTAGTGATCCACTTGTACGTTGTGACAGTGTGTCCCATCATCAGTTCTCAGTTCCTTTGGAAAGCCCAACGACCCACAGAATTATTTCAGCATGATAGCAACACCGTTGCCTTCTTGTTTTTCTTACTGTTAACAAGTGCCACCCGTGCCACCTGTTAGTATGTTCATCCACTCGGTACCCGCGACGTCCTGAGGTTGTATTGACCAAATACCACACAGTCCTGCAGTACCTTGCAAATTTGCTGCATGGGAATCCAGAGCTCCTGACTCTCCAACTCCTTACGTGTAGGTTGTACGCCCGTATGACCTAGCCCTTCATGCACGCCACGCACAACCTCTAACACGTACTCCTGTGGGACCCTCGGCCCGCCGGGGTTTGTTCCCACTCTCGATCGACAAAACGATTTTTCTCTATTGCACATAAGATCCACTTCTTCATTGCCCTGCCAGTAGTTTTCTTCTTTAGTGTGGGATTTTTGGCGCTCCACCTCCAACTTGTAGACTCAGCTTGATTCCAGCTGTTTTCTTCCACAAATCATGGTGAGTCACCACTTTTCTCTTAGCACTTTCAAATCTATTTTCTTCCCAAATGAATAAATCCTTTGTCAGGGCTTGTGCACAGTGATTACTGTTGGTCACTACTGTGATGTTTTCACTTTTCTGTGAGTAAGTTCAAGCAATCCTTCTAGTACTGCTGTAACTTCTTTAGTCTGAGCACTTCCTGACACTCTCTCCCCTCTATGAGGTGTAAAGTTTTCGGACCTATATTTCCGCAGTTGTTTTAGAATCCAGCCACAGAGGTTGACTTAATGATTTGCTTCAACTTCTCTTTCCCAGCCGGGGAGAAGTCGCTCTTATTCATTCTTTGTTTTGTTACTTCGGGGATATTTTCACAGGTTTTTGTACAGTCCTGTTTGCCAATTGAACTGTAAGGTGTTATATTGTTTTTAGGTTTCTGTGGATCACAGACACCTCTGCCCCAAAGCCTATTAGGTAAGGTTTTCCATCCACTTTGGCATAGATTTCAACCCCCTCCTAATAAGCGTTATCTAGGGTGACCCGCAACCTTTCGGCCATTATTTAGCTGGTCCCCCATCCCTTCTCAGTCGGAATTCATGAAGGGCCTTTCTTTCATCTGGGGTCATTTTAACATATTCTTTCGAGGGCACATAGTCGCCCCATCTTCGAGGTGTTGTGTTAGCTGCCTCGGCTTGAAATCTCCTTTGTTGTTGGTTTTGTTGTTGAGCCCTAGGGGCTGATTTTGGCCGTGTTAGATTTTGTTTCATCCCGTTTTTTCTCTTTTCATCCCAACACTGTTTGTCTAGGTCACAAGACTTTACTGCTTGATCGATCTTGAGGACCAAGGTCTCACCAGGCATCCCAATGAAGGTCACTTCTCTCTTACTTCCCCTTACTACCACTCTCAGAGCCCCAACATCTTTTTCTGGAGGAACTGTTCCTCCGAGTCGATTCCAGACTGATGTGAGGTGTTGTCCCTGATCCGTGAGTGCTTTTGTCTGTTGGATTCGAGAATCCTCCGTCGTGGTAGTAGATACCAGCTCAGGTTTTGTTTCAGTTGGATCGTTCATTTTGGACTGTTTGTCTAGGTCACAAGACTTTACTGCTTGATCGATCTTGAGGACCAAGGTCTCACCAGGCATCCCAATGAAGGTCACTTCTCTCTTACTTCCCCTTACTACCACTCTCAGAGCCCCAACATCTTTTTCTGGAGGAACTGTTCCTCCGAGTCGATTCCAGACTGATGTGAGGTGTTGTCCCTGATCCGTGAGTGCTTTTGTCTGTTGGATTCGAGAATCCTCCGTCGTGGTAGTAGATACCAGCTCAGGTTTTGTTTCAGTTGGATCGTTCATTTTGGACTGGTCCACCAGTCCTACTGGTGCCACACCCGTGGCCATTTTTCGTTTTTGCCGTCTCGAGTTGTCTGTTTTCAAAGCCTCCAGAATTTATGTCCCGGTACCTGGGATGAAAACAGACCTGCTGCTAACTTACTCTAAACTATGGTCAGTAGTCCTTAGTAAGCCCTCTTTACCCTACCACCCGTGGTGTTCAGCTGGTGGCTAGTCCAGCTGCGCTACAACTCCTCTACCCAGGAGAGTTGTGGTTTGGCGTGCGCTTTTGTCTCGAGTTCTTGAGTTCTTTTTTCTTCAAAAACACGTCGGGACGTCACAACTCGTCCACCCAAGGAGAGTTGTGGTTTGGTGCTTGGTCAGTCCACTGACACACGCCTTGTTATCTTGAGTTCTTTATGCTTTAAGCACGTTGGGCGCCATGTTAATTCTATGTGAGTGAGGTTAGCCGCAGGACTTGCAACAAGTCCTCACTCCAGCCTACCCAGTAACGGGTCCTTTTAACTTTTATCCTTGCACACGAGTATTACCCGATATGTCTCCAGATTAGTTAGGATTAAGGCTGAGACGAGGTAATTCAACCAGACTGTTACTGTCTTCGAATCTGCATGTCATATCCTGTTTCACTCTGCCGAAAGTCTGACTTAGCAGAATGGAGTCAGATCGTATCTCACGGAGAAACATGCATTAACGACAGATTACCTCTAGTAGATAGTAATTGTTATCCGTCTGGTTAGCTTTGGAACCCAGGAAAATAAGGTTCCAGGATATTGTTTTACTCTTTTTGGCTAATAAAACCATTCAAAACCTCCAGTGATATTGTTGTTATCTTTGAACCAAGTTTCCCATCATTTAATATCAAGGTGAGTCAAATGAAAAATCCAAATTTGTACGTTTTATATTCTTTAATATTTAATAGTTGCAAGAGGTAACAGCATAAGCACTACTTACTATAGAAAAAGATTTAATCAGGTTACATGATTTGCATTTAAAGAGTTAAATGATTCAACAGCTCACCAAAAGATGTCTTCCACTCGCTGGGTTTAAGGTGTTTCTTGTAATTGAATTGAGTTGCAATCCAATGTATAATTTGTATAATCTTCTAAAATGTTGGTTTATTCTACAATAATCTGATTCCAATTAAATATATTCAATTCCATCTAGGTAATCTTGTTGTGTTCCAACTTGTGTTTTTATTTCCACCAGAAAACTTTGTTTTATAATCCCATCAGGAAATCTTGTTGTTTTTTCTACAGAAAAACCTCCAGGTGATGCTGTTGTACTCCACTCAGAAGTCTGCACTCCAGCAGACTGGACAAATCTTTGTTTAATCCCACATAGGAAAAGCTTGTGTTTTTAATCCTAACAGAAAGGAAGAATTGGTAATTCAGGCTTTAATCCATTCAAGACCGGTTGTACGGTGTTGATGAACAAAACTCTCGTAGCGGTGTTTCCTTAGCTCCAAACAAGCAGTTTTTCCAAGGCTGGATGGTCTTGCACTCGGCAAAAGCAGCTTTTATCCACTCCAGTAGATTGAAGAATTCTTCTTTATTTTTTAATCCCACAGAAAAACCTCCAGGTAATTCTGTTATGTTAAAAATCCCAGTTGTAATCCATCAAAACTGTTCAGGGCTAAAAAGTCTGGTAATCCTCCTAGGCAAATCAATTATTCCTCAAAAGTGTTATCCATTCAAAGATATTGTAATCCATTCAGTTGTTCTGCGATGCTGATGAACAAGGCCTTCAAAGCAGGCCTGAGGCTAAAATTAGAACATCGTGTACTCCTGGCTCAGCTTCTAGCTGGCAGGTCCCCGCTCTGGGGTCGGTCTCGGATGACCCAAAACAGTAACTTAATTAATAGTTGAATTAAATCAAAGAGAATTTGTTTGTTCCACAAATTTGTTAAATCCATCTAGAAAAATGGTAATCCAGAAATAGACAATTTTAATCCATTAGATAATGTGGTAATTCCTGGAAAAATTAGTTAAAAATCCATTACGAGAGGCCTTTAACAGCGGTTAGAAGACGAACAGGGACACTGTGTTCTTCCTATCTTCCCAATTTTCCCAAACATTCAGCTTGCTGCAGTCTGATCTCTCGACGCACAAACTTCTCTTTAAACTTTTCCAGATTTAAAATCAATCAGCTCTCCGAATGCAGGCATTGATCCAAGTCTTCTTTCCACAATATAATTCCTCAAGGTCTTCCATCATCTGCTCTGCGGTACTAACAAACAAGGTTTCAGAAGCGGTGTTCCCTTCGCCTAAACAAGCTGATAAGCCAAGACCTGTCAGAGCAGATCCCGATGCCTGCAAAGAGCACTTCTTTTGTCCAGGAGTAAACTCTTTTTGAATCAATCCAATCTTCTTAAAGTATCCAGCAAATTCAACTAATTCTTCATGACTTCAGCAACTTCAGCCAATTGTATTCCATAATTATTGTTGAATCTTATCAAAAGATGTTGTTTTGTTCCACTAAAATATTTTTAGATCAGGAAAAATAGTATTCCACAAAAGAGCGGCTTTTAATCCATCATCGCTCAGTCGAGCTGCCGTGAGGCCCTCAACAGCAGAGCGGAGATAAGAAAAGTACACCGTGTTCCACTAAAATAAACAGCCTGTCAGCGCTCGGAGCTTCTCCTAAAATTACTTTAATTTTTCATCAACAGAGGAATCCTTGTAACCGATTTTCCGTCTTCTTGCAGAAAGTGGCTTTTTTGGCTGTCATAATAATTTTAATCTTACAATAAATTTAGATGAACAAGAGCTGGGAGCAATCCTCCTTACCTCTTCAAAGGTATATTTCTTCAAGGAATTATTCCAGAAGCAAGGAAGAAAAAAATAAGACTCTTCAACTCAAATTGAGTTTGATGGCTTAGTTACTCCACTCTGGAAGCTAATGTCCAAATTTGAAAAATGGAAATAAATCTGGGCTGAGCAAAAAAGATTCCTCTTGTTCTTCAAAAAAGGCAATCCTCTTCAGATATTCCAAGTCTTCAGAAAAGCTTCCAAAGGTACAGGTCTTGTCCAGTAAATCCAAAGGTCTTCAAAACCTTTCAGGAACTCAGCAAAATTTCTCTTCTCAAACAGCCTTATTTATGCTCTAACAGAGGGACTTCAGCCCCCACTTGCAGACGCTATGTCATTTTCTTATTTTTTCATTGGTTAAAGATGAGGTAACGTTTTACACCTCGTCCCAGCCCCCTGGACAGAGTTTGGTGACATAATTTCCTAAATCCTTATTTAGTAGCTGGTGAGATCATGACTTCCGACAGCTGTTCAGCTCTCAGCAAAGCAATGACATAATAATTTTCTCCTTAGCTCTCACCCTCCCTTCACACGAGAGTCTGGTCAGACAGGTTTAAACTTTCACCCAGATCTCTCAACTTTCACCTACATTTACCAAAACTGTGGAAAAACACTTTTTTAACGTGTTGTGTAATATTCAAAACTATTTTTCAACCATCAGCAGTGGAGAACCTCTTTGGTTTGCCGTGAATCTTAAAAGAAAACATAAAATAACATACATTTACTCTCAATACATAATCATATATCGCCAGTTAATCATAGGATACACATTTCACATAACCATTGCATGTCTGATTTTCTTTGTTGTAAATGCTTGCCCTTTCTAACAGGCTTTGAATCAACCTTGCAGCCTCTCTTCTGCTCTGGCAAAAGTGTGCACGTTCTTATCTCATCTGACCTATATTTCTGCTCCAAGCAGACCTGCTTGAGCGCATGACAGCATGCCTCTATGTGTGTGTGTGTGTGTGTGTGTGCTCTTGCTAGAGGCTGTGTGTGTTTGTGCATCTTGCTATGCGTGTGTATGTAAATGTGAGGCCTGCTCCATGCTCTGCCTCTGTCAAAACACCAAAACTAACTAGTTTAAAGGTCTCTCTCTGTAACCAAACTCTCCTTGCATCTCTGCAAGTCAAACTTTCTGTAGAACATGCAGTTTTACATGTTCTGTTCTGTTATTGGTGTGAGATGATAGATTCACTACTTTTTAAATACTCTAAAACTATTTTCTTTCTTCTTGATAAGCCGCCCAAGCTCTCTGCAACAAAACTCCCTGCAGCTTCCTATCTAGTTCCGACCCACACTTTCTCAGAGAGAGAGACCTGCTGCTCTTCAGAGGCCCTGGCCCTTCCGCTTAGTGTGTGCATGTAAGGCCTGACTCAATCCCATTCCTTATTGCACAGGGTTAACCAAAAATGCCATGCAATAACACAAAGATGGTTTACCAAAATACAGACAAAGCATATAAAAAGTAAAAAACATACATCATGTTTTTCTGCTTATGAGTTTAAAATGCCATATAAATTAAACTAATCTAGGGTTACTGACGGTGTGTTATTACACCCTGCTCTGAGCAGGCCAGGGTGAGCACGCGTGGGTGTCTTACTTTATATGGCCCCAATTGAGGCTTTCAGCCCGTGGCTCTGTGATGTATGTGTTTTGTAAAATGGTTTGCTAAAGTGCCACAGTCTGTTTTCAATATAAAAGTCCTGCATATTTTGACAGGAGGGACCAGAATGCTTTCCCTGTTGAAAATTTTCCTAAGTGCTATGTTCTTCAGAAACTGCAGAGTGCAGCTTTAATTGTAAATTGGAGATTCTAGTCAATTTAAACGTTTTTAAACATACTTGAGACCAGTGGTGGGATGTAACGAAGTACAAGTACTTTGTTACTGTACTTAAGTACATTTTTCATGTATCTGTACTTTACTTAAGTAGAATTAAACATGGGTACGTTCTACTTTTACTTCACTACATTTTGCATGAAGTATCTGTACTTTCTACTACACTACATTTCTATAATGCGTTGCGTTACAAGTTACATTCACGTCGCATTGTGGCTTTTTTATTTGTCCTAATGCCAGGTACCCACCAAACACCGTGGGCAGCACGGTGGCACAACTGGTAGAGCTGCTACCTCTCAGCGAGCAGGTCCCCGGTTCAAATCCCGGTCCAGGGGCCTTTCTGGGTGGAGTTTGCATGTTCTCTCCGTGCATGCGTGGGTTTTCTCCGGGTACTCCGGTTTCCTCCCACAGTCCAAAACATGCATGTTAGGCTGATTGGTAACTCTAAATTGACCCTGGGTGTGAGTGAGACAGGTCCCTCTTGTAAATGAGTCTCCGAGGCTCAACGAGGCTAGCCTGTATAAATAAAGGTTGAATGAAAAAATGCGTTTCGGCCAGCGGAAGCGGCCGGTTTACATTGAAAGTCTATGTGGAGACGCGTCAAGGCGCGGCAAATCGTGAAGCGGCGCGTTTTAAGTGTTTGAAGCGGCGCGGCAGCGCGTAGCATTTAATTTCCGCGCACGCGACGCAGCCGAAGCGTCGAGTCGCCAAATTTTGCCTAGTTGACCTTTGGTTGCTCGACGCTGCTCGACGCGTCACAGCAACCAATCAGGAGAGACTCTGCTATGTGATGACGTAACGACAACGGGACTTTTTTTAAAAACTTTTTAAAAACTTTTTAAACTTACCCCATCGAGCCTCCATGAAGAAACCAGCCTCCGGTAAGAAACTTGCCATTTTTACAGTTGCTACTGTCCGCTCGAGTGTACGATCACCCCAAACATAAAAAAAAAAAAACATTTTAATCTCAACAAAGGCTTTTGGAGCTGCAGTTCGGCTCGTAGAAAACCCACTCAAGTAGTAACGAGGCTCACGTGAAACTGATTTTATCTGCCCGGTGTGCATCAAACGTACAACCCGACCGGAAAAGGAGCCAGACCCCCCTCCTCTGCCTCCTCCCAGAGCGTGTCATCAGACGTCTTCATTGCTCAGTGTGAAAAGTGACAAGCGGCCAAAAGGGGATGGCAGGAGCCTTTTGACGAGTTTGGTCAGTACCTGGCTTAAGGCATTACTAGTACCGTATTTTCCGTTGTATAGGTCGCACCGTTGTATAGGTCGCAGTGTCTAATATTTATCAATAAACTGGAAAAATCCGTAAATAGGTCGCACCGGTGTATAGGTCGCACCGGTCGCACCGGTGTATAGGTCGCACCTAGGTCGCACTGTGTCTCACTTTAATATTTGTTAATAAATTATTACAAATCAGCTTATTTCAAAATGTAAATACCACCAAAATCATTAAAATTAAACTACAGACTCCTAAAAAAATGTTTGTTGGCTGCCTTTTTTGTAAAACTGTGTCTCACTTTGATATTTGTTAATAAATTATTACAAATCAGCTTATTTCAAAATGTAAATACCACCAACATCATTAAAATTAAACTACAGACTCCTAAAAAAATGTTTGTTGGCTGCCTTTTTTGTAAAACTGTGTCTCACTTTGATATTTGTTAATAAATTATTACAAATCAGCTTATTTCAAAATGTAAATACCACCAACATCATTAAAATTAAACTACAGACTCCTAAAAAATGTTTGTTGGCTGCCTTTTTTGTAAAACTGTGTCTCACTTTGATATTTGTTAATAAATTATTACAAATCAGCTTATTTCAAAATGTAAATACCACCAACATCATTAAAATTAAACTACAGACTCCTAAAAAAATGTTTGTTGGCTGCCTTTTTTGTAAAACTGTGTCTCACTTTGATATTTGTTAATAAATTATTACAAATCAGCTTATTTCAAAATGTAAATACCACCAACATCATTAAAATTAAACTACAGACTCCTAAAAAATGTTTGTTGGCTGCCTTTTTTGTAAGACTGTGTCTCACTTTAATTTTTGTTAATAAATGACAAATCAGTTGCAGCTGAAGGTGATCTGCTCAGAGTTGCAGTTGCTGTGGAAACCAGTGCAGCATCTGGAGCATCTGGAGGTGGAGCTGACTGTGAGCACTTGCACTGCCCCCTGGTGGCCGAAACTGGTACTGCACCATTTTATGCAACAGGGAAAAAGGGCCATAACTCAGCCAAAAATTGGTCTAAAAATATGAAAAAAAATCCATAAATAGGTCGCACCGGTGTATAGGTCGCAGGCCTTGAAAAAACCATAAAAAGGTGCAAACTATACACCGGAAAATACGGTACTTGCAAAGCTCTTCTAGCCAAGGCATTGTGCTAAAGCCTCCCTGGGTTGTAAACCACGAGAAATCACGTTTTAAAAATTATCTGCATGCTGTGTTCACTGGCCAGTCAACCAATAACAAAGCTGCCCCTCCCTCCCACCTACTGATGCTTATTTTTACATAAGCTTCCAAAAGTCATCAAAATACTGATGCCACTTGCTGTCCATAAAAGCTTTGAAAAACGTGTTCACATGTACTTAGTGCTAACTTGGCCATGTGTTAGCAGATGTTTGGCTCTGAATGTGTCATCTGATAAATCTACAGCTTCTCTGGCAGAGAGGAAGGTTGGCTGCCCTCCCCGTCTCATCTGGGGGAGAAGCTCAGATAGAAAATCTGACACTGAAAATTCTCACAGAAGGGAATTTGAAACAGCTTGTCCATAATTGGGATTAATGTGAGGAAGAGAGGAAGGGAAATTAACCATCACAACAATGATCCAGTTTTAATATGGATCACTAATCATTTGTTAAAAACAGGCTATACAGAGTCCTGTGGCTTTTTAAAACTGAAAAACGTTAAATGTTTTTTGTTTGTGTAATGCTTTAGAAAGAGGAAAAAGAGAGGGGGAAAGTCTGAAGTGAGTATTAAAAATATAGAGAGGCAGCATCTCACTGTTTCAGACTACTGTTATTACATGACTTGTTGTGTATACACTATTATAAAACACTGAGAGAAATGCCCAAGTCAAATACGCCACGCTGAAGATGAATATTATTTAAAAAACAACAGGTCCAAATATGTCCATCTTTATTTTAAATGTGCACTCCAGTGGAATAAATCATAAATGTGGGGGTGAGAGCCAAAGTAGTTATAGAACCAGTTAAGAGTGATATCATGATGAGGAAAGAGGGAAAAAATAAATAGAAATAATAATGTGCATGGTCAAGAATGCAAATATACAAACTGTGCACACAAAAACTAAACTTTGATTTACAAAAAACTAATTCTTAAAATGCAGCTACACAGCTGCACACAATGAGAGTTCAGTGAGACTGCAACAGAAAATGAATGTATTTTTTTTTTTACAGTTTTCACACCACTCTGATTCAGTAATTATTCTCCCAACAGTAAAAGCTCAGTGATGTGCTACCCTTAATCAATTGTTGATGAACAGATGAATGATTTATACTTTTATACTACTATGCAAAAACTCAGGACAGTATTACACTTTTATTATTTCATTTTATGCTTATGTTTATTAAATGTTTTAGTGTTTTAGTGTTTAAATGGTTACTGTTGCACCGAGGGACTGAGAGAAATGAAATTTCACTCCTGTGTATGTCCTGTACATATTGCAGTTTTGACAATAAAGTTGACTTTGACTTTTTGACTTTGAACAGCCAATGATTTTTATTTTAAAGTTTCATTAAAATCCATCCAGTCGTTATATTGAGCTAATAGGCAGATGGAGAAGTTAATGTCAAAGTTTTAGGAACAGAGCAAACACATTCAGTTAGCTCTTGGAGAATGACTTGGAGATTACTTTCAGTATAGGTGGGCGTTGTGAGGCAGCTCATTATTTTATGCGAATATGATTCAGACAGCTGTATATTGATGCATCCATAATTACACGTCAGACAAACTCCTGAGCACCAAACTTCTCAGACGTAAATGAAACAAAATAATTTTGCTCTAAGCTGCAGTATAACAGGTTTCAAGGATTCAATTAATTGTAGTGATACAGACGGTGGTCTTTGATACACCTTCGTCTCTTTGATATGTCTCAGTGACACCTTTTCACTGATACTCTCAGAAAAAAGACATTGACACTATTTTATTACATTATTTTGAATCAAAACACAATAAGTCATAAGAGACTCTCTTATTCCTCTATTTTTGTGTTAATGAATAACCTTGTGTTACTTGTATAAGCATTATTGAATTCAATGTTTGTTAAGTCAAAGACTGTTTAATTCAAACTGTTTAATTCAAGTTGGAAATCCAATGTTATTTCAAAATAATGATCACTTCTTCATATGATGAATCAAACGGTGAAAGTGAATTAATATGTCAGACTGAACTCGATCAGTTTTGTTAGAAGTTAGAACACAGTTTTAATCAGTTGTTTTATGAAGCTGGCTCCAGTCTAATCTGTTTCTCTGTCTTCATTCTAAACAACTTCTTCTCTGTTCTAAAAACTGATCTTCTCCTATCCGAGTGACCTTCATCCACTGGTTTGTTTGGACCAATCAGAGAAGAACAACAAGTCACTGATCTCAGATCCTTCCTTAAAGTTCTAAGCTGTTGCTGGAACTGACGGAGTTTGCTGAGGACCTCAATTCCATGATGAGGTTCCCCAAAGAACTGATGATCGTCTGGTCAACACGCTAATGACCACGTCATTCAGTTAAAGACTTATAACATGCCAAGTTATAAGTCATCTTCAACAGCTGAAAAAGCTCTTTTATTGACATTCCTTTAAGGAACGTCTTATCTTGAAAACAACACCAGGAGCTGCCGTTACTTTCGGTTCGAGTCAAGGCGCACGTCTGGAGACGCTGAGAATGGTAAACGAACTGACCAAACTGGACCGAGGGAGACTGACCATCTTCACGAGGTAAAAGTCGTCAAATGCTTTGCCAAGGGTACCAACGTGTAGCCGAGTTCAGCCGGAGAGCTGCCATGCTTCTGGTTAAACACATCAAGATAACTCCCTGACTCTTAACTTCTTTTCCTCCATTTACTTCCTCCTAAACCTTTATCTTCCTAAGCCAGAAACTAAGTTAATGTACCTACAGAAATGAGTAAAATATCATCCTTCACTGTTCTGTTGTTCCTATATTTCATCTGTGCTGAAGTTAATTATAGGAAAAATAATCAACCAATCATGTACAAATGTGTGATGTAATTTACAATTATGTTAAATAAATGGTCCAGTCCTGCTGTGCCAACATAAGTTTAACGTTTCCTGTGAATTACATCTGGTCAAGGTATAGAATTATTGGTATTAAGCTGAAAAAGAGAGAACCCGTTTAATTAATGATGTATTTTTGTGTCAGTCTAAACCCTGCCAATTTATACATCTAAAATATAGGTAAGTCAGTAAACTGACCCCTTCCTATATTACTACATTGGTGGCCCGTGAACAGGTCTCTGAAAAGTTTAATATTTAATATTTCTGTACTTTGAATGTTGGCATAATTTTGTCCAAGTTTTTAGACTCTGAAAACGATAGTTTTTTGGCTGGGAAAGTGTGTCAGGCTGCAGGAAACTGCTGGTTAATGTCACTTGTAGCTGAGGAATTGTCTTTACTCAACTTTTAAACGTGTGTTGAAGTTTTTGGGTTAAAATTTGATGTTGCTGTGTGGTTCTGGTTCTGAGTCATTTGGACTCTTTGCTGGCGTGTCACAGATAAAAGCGCATCTACGTTTGACCGCCGTGTCAAAACTGTGCCTATAAGAGCTTCATGGTTCATCTGAAAATTGCTGTCGAGTGGTATCGTTACATTTTAAGCAGGAATAATAGCATCTTGTGTCTGAAGCTGTCAGATCTGGTTCTGGTCCCGGTCCATTTAGCTCTGACGGGTTGCTTTACGGTAAAAAGTCCGTGTTGGCGAAATTTATCTTGCTATTTTTACTGGGCGCAGCTTGGTAAAACTGTTCTGATGTGAAACGATTCGTTCACGGAATTTTTGTGGTGAATTTTAGCGTTTTATGAGTTGAAAAAGAGTCTAGGGCTGTGTCTCAATTCAGGGGCTGCATCCTCATGAGTGCGCATTTGTCGGCCGCATACGTCATTGCCCCGCGCGGAGGACTGTCCCAATTCGAAGACTCCTCCTCATGCGGCCGAGGAATGCGGCCTACTTCCTGCCGAAATCGAAGGATGCATTCGTGAATCCTTCAAGACGGAGGCTATCCCAGAATTCATAGCGCCAGCAGAGATTTCGCGGGGGAGGGGGACTTTCTGCGTGCAGGGGTCGGGGCTGCTGTGTGTTGTTGAGTCATCAGCTCGTTTTAACAACAACCTCAGCGCGAATATTCATTCAACCTTTATTTAGTCATCTCAAACAACCTCAGCTCGAATATATCTCATTAAAATTTTACTACAGAAATGACTAAAAAAAAGTGTTAGCTGAATATACAGTATATTAGTGTTTCTGAGTTTACTGTTTTTGAAGAACTGATTACAAATCAGATTACAGTATTTTACACGTGCGTAGCAAGGATTTTCTGAGGGGCAATCTTTTAAAACCCAGAGTGGACCTACAAAATGCAAGTTGTCCAGTAGCACAGTTGGTTAATCAACTTGCGATTGGTGCAGAGATACTTTTCTCGAAGCTGGTTCGAATCTCACTCGGTACGGTTAAAACTTTTTTACTTTTGTCTTTTATTGGATAAAAAAAAAGGAGTTTCACAAACTCCTTCCTTTTAATCTCAGTCCTCATTTTTTTATCCAATAAAAGACAAACGTAAAAAAGTTTTAACCGTACCGAGTGAGATTCGAACCAGCTTCGAGAAAAGTATCTCTGCACCAATCGCAAGTTGATTAACCAGCTGAGCTACTGGACAACTAGATTTTTATAGGTCCACTTTGGGTTTTAACAGATCTCCCTTTATAAGCTGATTTATAATCAGTTCTTAACAAACAGTAAACTCAGAAACACTAATATATATACATGTATTCAGCTAACTAATATATTTTAGCGGCGTCCCTTCTCTTTCCACACACACCAAGCGGCACACAAGAACTTCCCACCCACTTCAAGAGAACGCCCCACCCACTTCAATGCCGGCAAACCTGAAGGCTAGACCGTCCCATTTCAGCAGTTTCGCTCAGCCCACCCGGTCTTGTGAGTGCGTGGCCTACTCGGCCCAGCTAGGCTGGGTCCTCATGAGGACGCAGCCCCTGAATTGAGACACAGCCTAGGTTTGATAAGCTATATGCTGACGCTACGTTCATAACATCTGTTGTCATGCTGTGGTTGGTTCAAGGTGATCACGTGATACTCAGTTCATCGTCAATTTTCAGTTTTGTTCACACAATTCTGACAGATTGTCTGGTTTGTTTCGTTTTTAGGCATAAAATATCGTCACAAACTGTTTAACCGCGGTGTTTTGAGATATTTAAAGGGGTTTTAGAGCGTTTAGACGTCGGGAGAACTCAAACGTCCGACTGCACGCACGTCCCTAAATGCAACACGACTGACACGTCAAAGGAAGTGACGTGACCCAGATAGAGAAAAAAAGGAAAAAGATCGTTTTTTTATGTATCTAAAAGTTCACAGAACTTGTTCTAAACATTTTAAACAAATCCATTCGTTTCTTAAATGAACGTTTGCTTAGGCGATTGTCACATCCAGGCTAGAACTCATCCCAAAAGTTGACGTTTATCCGATTTAGTTTAAAGCTACGGCTAAATGCTTAAAGGTTGATATGTTGGATTATTGTGACTACCTTGATGAGGATAGTCTGATCTTATTCCTTGATTTCTACAAAGCATTCAACACAATTGAACATGCCTTTTTGATAGAGACCCTGAGATTGTTGGGCTTTGGTGACTCATTTTGTGGATTAATAACAATGTTTTATAATGATATTTATAGCTCAGTCTCCTTAAACCCAGGACTTACTTCTAGATTTAAGATCCAGCGAGGAATTCGTCAAGGGTGCCCTATTTCCCCAAAATTATTTATCCTAACAACCCAACTACTAGCCCTCCAAATAAATAATAATTCTGAGCTAAAGGGAATTAACATTTTTGATAGGGAATATAAGATTAGTCAGTTTGCCGATGACACAGCACTGTTTTTAAAAAATGATTTAATGGTTGAAAGAGCCCTAAATACAATTTCATTGTTTTCTAAGGCTTCAGGTTTGGGACTTAACATTAACAAATGTGAGATTCTTCCCATTCATAGTTGTAGTCATAGTAACATCCAGTCAATCAGGGTCGTAAATGAAGTTAAATATTTAGGTGTATTAGTATCTAAGAACGCAATTAAAAGGGAAGATGATAACATTTCAAAACGTTTAGTAGATATGAAACAAAGTCTTAGCCGTTGGTTGACAAGAGATCTGACTATCTTTGGCAGGAACCTGTTGACTAAAGCAGATGGCATTTCCAAGGCTATTTATCCATGTCATTCTATGTATATATCACCACAAAACATAAGAAAAGCCAACTCCATTATCTTTCAATTTTTGTGGAAAAACAAGACTCATTATGTTAAAAGATCCCAACTAGTTAAAAAATATGAGAATGGTGGCATTAATGCACTTGACTTTGAAGCAATGGTTGGTACATTTAGGATTAAATGGTTAAAAACTTTTTTACAACAACAAAATTCAATGTGGTTTCATATTCCTGCCTCCTTTTTTAAGCAGCTGGGAGGAATTGAATTCTTTGCCAAATGTGACTTTGAAGTAACTAAGATTCCTGTAAAGTTATCTAACTTCCACAAACAAGTTCTTCATTTCTGGAAAATGACATTTCATCATAATTTCTCACCTCATGGATCAACTCTGTGGAATAATAGAGCAATCACAGCAGGTAGAAAGTCAATATTTAGGAAAGAATGGTATGAAAAAGACATCATTTTTGTAACAGATATCCTAGACTCTAATGGAGATCTTTTAAATTTCGCATCTTTTGTGGGAAAATATAACCTTAACTGCTGTCGTAAAGATTTTATGAAGGTATGTAAAGCAATCCCTTTAGCCCTGATTCAGTTAATTAAAAATACAATTATTTATTCAAAAGTGACCATTTCATTACCCACACTAAAAGTAAATGAGTGTAGCTTAGTTGACTTCAAATGCAATAACAAGATTATCAACGAATGTATGAGACAAACTATTTATTATGATTATAACATAAATTCATTCAAGAATCCTCCCAATATAAATCAGGTGACCATGATGACTTCTGCTCATTCAAAATTTATCAAATGGCCTGTATCTCCTAAAGTGAAAGAAAACCATTTTAAAATAATAAACAAGATTTATCCCGTGGCCATGTTTCTGCACAGAAGATTTAAATTTGAGGTTGATTTGTGTACCTTTTGTAAATCTGAAGATGAATCCCTTGAGCATTTGTTTTTTTCATGTCAACATTCTCAAAGATTGTGGACTGACATCACAAACTGGATTAATCTGAAACTTAATATTCCCTCTTTTGATATTGATGCCATTCTATTCTATGTAGACAACTTAAGTTCAGCTTACTCTGATGCCATAAATATAGTCGTCCTTATAGCAAAGTACCACATTCATTGTAGTAAGTGGAGGGATAACAAGCCCTCATTCCCATGTTTCATGAACGAATTCAAAGCCTATTATTCTTCATTAAGTAGATTGAAAAACTGGAAAACTGCTAGAACCATCTCACAACAGTTATCTAAAAACTTGCTGTTTTAAGTTTCTAATATTGTCTTGCTCCTTTGTATACTTTTTCATTAATTGTATTTTGATATATATATATTTTTTTCAACTTCCATCATTTTGTAAACCGCCCCCTAGCTTATAGACTGTAGTTATGTTATCATTCACAAGAGTTTGTATATATTTTTGTCTTATGTAGTGTTTTGTAGTTCTGTTTGTGTTAAAAAAAATAAATAAAAAAATTAAGAGATTTCAGGCGGCCATCTTGGGGGTGGAGACCGCTCCACTCAGCCTTATATACTGTATTTGACAGGCACAATAAAGTATCAGCGCATTTAATCAATCATAAAAAAAAAAAAAAAAAAAAAAAATGCTTAAAGGTAGTCAACGCGGCCTTAGAACCAACAGCGCCTCTATAGCGGCCAGAATGAGTAATTACAGTCACATTGCAGGTTTTCAAAGCTGAAATTTACTACAATCTGCTGGTTTAAAAGTATGAGAACAAGAAACATTTACACAGAATAGATGCTAAACCCTCTGCATTTATTTTAAAACAACATCTTTTAAAGTTATTCTGTGCACTCCAGTTTATTTTAAATAAAAAGTTTAAAATAACAAACAAAAAGCATCTGCTGACTTGATTTTCACAAAAATCAAAACAAAGATAGCAGAACAAATTTGAGGATGTCAAATAACCACAAATTAATAAAAATCACAAATTTTTATTTGGAATAACATCTGTAATGTTATGTTGAGCATACAAAAACTCCAGTTTATTTTAAATAAAAAAATATTTAAAATAACAAACAAGAGATCCTATTTTCACTCCTGATAACTGTCAAAATACAGCAAAACAGTTTAGCCAAACTGCAATACATCTTTTTAAGGCATGATGGAGCAGCTTCCTGGGAACATTTTAGTGTGAATATTGCATTTATTTCAAATCTTTTAAAAAGTGTTTGAGTAAGTAAAACGAAAATCATGCTTGTGTTAGTTAGTAACTGTTGTTAAAAAATAAGTTATATTTAAAGTTAACACTGCTTGCATTTAACTTTTACAGGTTCATTAAGGGTAAGTCCTGAAAGAAGGTACCTATGAATAGAAATACTTATTACACGGTGAAACACTTAAACCACACAGCTGGTTAGTTTGATTGACTCAGTGCTACATTAAAAGTGAAGATTTATTTGCACACATTAAAATACGAACTGTCTTATTGATTTTCACAAAAAATCAAAACAAAGATGGAAGTTCAAGAAGGTGCGCGTCCAAGGCTCATACAGTATGTGCCTCTAGTAGACTCATACATCACAGGGTACCAAGAGGGACCCCGAAGCCGAGGACCTGCTCCCCCTGCACCTCGCACAGAGAGAAAATCTCTCTCATTGTGTGGTGACTACTTAGCTGCCCGAAATGTCTTGCAGGAAAAAGATGAACATCCTTTGCATTTCTTTGACAGGATTTTCAAGGCGTATGCAGGCGACATAATGGAACCGGGACTTGAAGAGCAGACGCTTTTCAAATCTGTTTTCAGAAATAATCTAATCTCTGATATTAGATTCAAGTTGCCATTGTACACCTGGTGTCAATTAGAAGTAACATCTTTGGATGAAATTATACAGGGTGCTGTAACTGCTTTTGAGGCTCACATGCAAAGCAAAACACCCTCTGAGGTGTGCCCAGGTCAAAAGGTCGTATCCCAGTCGCTAAAAATAGAAGAGGTTCTCTCTCCTATAGAAAGCGAGAATAAACGCTGTCGTATCAAAGGCCCTCTGACCTCAGAGGAGATGGAGAACATACGTCGGTTGTTAGAAAGGTTGGATAATGCAAGCAAGAATAAACAAGATTTTAAAACTGACAAACAACGAAATGTTGGTGCCAGCTGGAACGGTGACTTACAATGGTTTAAAGGGAGCCCCGCTCCTGGAGCTCCTCAGATTGAAAAGTCTGAGACAAGCGATGAACCACAAAAGGTAGGTGTTCACTCTTTAAGAGACCCAAAATGGTTCAGAACGAACCAGGTGGGTGAAAACCAAGGTCTACCGGTGGGTGAACTTCAAAAGAAATTGAAGTATGAGGACCTATACTCATGTAACAATGCGTGGTCCCCACAGAAGCCCCCGAGCCTCGGAACTGCACCTCCTGCGCCTCGAACAGAACAGTTCGAGACGTGCAAAGTGTCACGAATGTCCCAGAAAAATGGCCCAACACCTCTATGCTCGGAAGAGACAGAGGAAGTAAGTAGTTTGTTGGTAGATTTGAATGTTACAGTGCTTGACCAACCTGACACAATGAGTGGCGTTATCATTGATAATGACACTATCAACATTGACCTACCTGGAGCAATGTGCAACACTACCTTTCACAAAAACTCAGAGCTCACGGTTAACAACAATAACATCGACACAGATGCCACAGATGTTGACAATAAATATGCTGACAGTCAACAAGATCCTGAAGGTCATGACACGGTCTGTCTAACAGATGGTACCGTAGAAGGCACGGTTGACTCCCCAACCGAGATCACTAGCCCGGTAAGCGAACCTTCAAATAGAGATGAGGCAGAAGAGACACAACAGTTGGACCCAGCTCTGGCCCAGCAAGAGAACCTCCTCTGCGAGCTGAAACATTCAGCACTCACTGAACACTACCTACCACAGGTAGAAGAAGGTGTGGAGATCCACGGATCCCACACCGAAGACGCTGTACTGTCCTCTGGGACAGATAAATCGGCAATCAGCCAAGCTTTCGATGAAACCTTGGTTCAAGAGCATTTGAGTCTAGAACTAATCAGAAATGACACAGTTTCTACAGACTCAAAGAGCCCCTCTTCAGACAAAGGGGGGAAACGCTCGCACACCAACAACAGTGACCCGTCGCAGTCTGAACAATCAGACACACCTGCGACTGCGCCGACAGTTGTGACACACCTGAATTACACAGAAAGAGGTAAACGTAAGAAGAAACGTTGGCCGATACCTAAAAGGTTCCTGTGTACTGTCTACTCTCAGCTGCGAAAACAGCTTAAACTAAACATTGGCATCCTAACTTGTGCCCATGGACGGACGTCCTCACCTGTGTTCGTGGTCCCCCATGACCTCAGGGGGGTGATGTTAGGTCATGCCCAAGACAAAGACAAAGATTTCAATAACCCCACAAACGACAAAGATCTCGCAAACTCACAGACTTCATGGGAAATTAAGGTCGTCCAAGCACACGATAGTAAATAAACTAAACAGTTTAAACTATATTAGTTGCTAAAAGAAACCATTCCAACTAGAACTTAGAAACGCTAAGTCTAAAAACCCACAACAAAAAACTAACCTTAACAACCGTTTAAATCTGCAGGATTTAATTGACATCGGTTATAAAGCTAAGACCTGTTTTTATTGTGTGATACATGTTGGAATCTGACGACAGGAGTGAGTTGAAGCGGTGGAACGTTGTTTTCTAGTTGCTTAATTGCTACTTTTGTTGTTGTTGAAGCTTGGTATTGTTTTTGAACACTCCCAGCCAAAAGAGGTTTTTATTAATGATAAGTTAAAGACTTAAATGGATTTAACTATGCCAACATGCAGTTTTCATTTTGTTAAACCTCAGTAATTGAAGTGTCATTGTAGATTAATGCTACTTAAAGTACTATAATCTACACTGATCTCACAATCATTTAAGTAGAACCGATTTGGTCGTTTCTATTCTAGATTACCTATTCATTTTTGATGAGTCTCGCCATAGACTTCAAAATTTATAGGGAATACCAAATCTTGCGTCGTTTGTCTTAAAGGACAACAGACATTTAGAGCAAACTACATTTTCTTTTCTATCTTAGTTAATTTAACTTAAATTATGAATGGAGGAATAGTTTGGAAGAAGAGGCCTTCGTTACAGAAGCCCTCCTGAACCTTTTATAGACGTAGATCCCTATATTTAACTTTTGATGAATGATCCACCCCTTAATTGGTAGTTATAGCTGATCTAAACCATGATAGCTTACATACCAGGTGCATATAGGTGAGGCTAATGTAAAATCCCAATCATAGGCCCACCTAAAACCACATAATTGCATGACACATAGAACCAGAGTGGCACGGACTGGAAACCAACCAGCCTTCAACCTTCGATGTGGGGACCTGCTACTTCAACGTTGGTCTTCAACCTTCATCCAAGGGTCGCCTCCTCTGCGTCAATCGAGGGATCCCCTCTACATGCTGATAAAAACAATTGTTGCTGATGAAATCAACAACTCTAATCGATATGGAATTACCGTTGTGGAATTACCGCTGTGGATTATAAGACTTTGTTTTCCAAAGGATTAAAAGCTTTCCGCTATGGGATTACCTACAAACAGTATGGAATTTCCAAAAACATTATGGGATTATAATTTTTGATTTTTTCCACTTGCTGGATTACATCAAGATCAGAGACATTTGGTGGTATCCTTTCGTGTTGGAACTCATCTCCATGGACGGGCGATGACTTCCAAAAGGGGGGACTGTAGTGATACAGACGGTGGTCTTTGATACACCTTCGTCTCTTTGATATGTCTCAGTGACACCTTTTCACTGATACTCTCAGAAAAAAGACATTGACACTATTTTATTACATTATTTTGAATCAAAACACAATAAGTCATAAGAGACTCTCTTATTCCTCTATTTTTGTGTTAATGAATAACCTTGTGTTACTTGTATAAGCATTATTGAATTCAATGTTTGTTAAGTCAAAGACTGTTTAATTCAAACTGTTTAATTCAAGTTGGAAATCCAATGTTATTTCAAAATAATGATCACTTCTTCATATGATGAATCAAATGGTGAAAGTGAATTAATATGTCAGACTGAACTCGATCAGTTTTGTTAGAAGTTAGAACACAGTTTTAATCAGTTGTTTTATGAAGCTGGCTCCAGTCTAATCTGTTTCTCTGTCTTCATTCTTAACAACTTCTTCTCTGTTCTAAAAACTGATCTTCTCCTATCCGAGTGACCTTCATCCACTGGTTTGTTTGGACCAATCAGAGAAGAACAACAAGTCACTGATCTCAGATCCTTCCTTAAAGTTCTAAGCTGTTGCTGGAACTGACGGAGTTTGCTGAGGACCTCAATTCCATGATGAGGTTCCCCAAAGAACTGATGATCGTCTGGTCAACACGCTAATGACCACGTCATT
>JBBPBX010049467.1:0-25343 GCA_038048925.1 Garcialebias charrua
TGACAAGGCTCTGACAGAAGGCGATCAGCCAAGGGCTTCACAAAAGGGGCTCTGCTCAAGGCATCTGCCACCACATTCTGTCTCCCTGGAACATACCTGATCTCAAAGTTGTACGGGGCAAGCTTAGAGACCCAGCGTTGTTCACAGGCATCCAGTTTGGGCTTGGTCAGGATATATGTGAGGGGATTATTATCCGTCCACACAGTAAACCTGTGACCCTTCAGCCAGTGGCTGAACTTATCACACACAGCCCATTTTAAGGCCAGGAACTCAAGCCTGTGTGCAGGATAGTTGGCCTGACTGCGGCTTAGAGACTTGCTGGCAAAAGCAACAGGTCTAGCGATCTCTCCATCAGCCGGGACCTGTGACAAAACAGCACCGAGCCCATCCAATGAAGCATCAGTTGAGAGAATAAATGGCCTCTCAAAGTCAGGATGTGCTAGCACCACACAATCAAGGAGTGCAGCTTTAAGGTCTCCAAACGCTTTCTCACAAGCTGGAGTCCAGTCCTGGGGAGTCAGGACACGAAAAGTTCCAGCTTTCCCGTGTCCTTTGCCCTTCACTCTACGTTTCTGACCTGCGGTGAGCGCGTAAAGTGGCTTTGCAATGCGGGAACAAGCTGGAATAAAGTGCTGATAGAATAGCACCATGCCCAAGAATGACCTCACCTTCTTCTGGCATGGAGTACAGCCATCCTCCTTCATGAGGTCCTTTTTGTCAAAACTAGAGATGACCTTTACCTTCTCCTGATCAACAGAAACACCACCAGCCTCCACAACATGGCCCAAAAACCTCACAGACCTCCTGAGAAAGTGACACTTTTTCTGGGACAGCTTCAAGTTGTTCGCTCTCAGACGGCAGAAAACAACCTCCAGCCTCTTTAACGATTCCTCCTCAGAAGGTGCAAACACCAACAGGTCGTCCAGATAACAGAGGAGGCTGGAAAAGTTCAAGTCACCAAAAACGTTAAGCATCATTCTCATGAAGGAAGCTGGGCTGTTACATAGACCTTGTGGGAGCCGATTGTACTCATAAAGTCCAAGCGGCGTGGTAAAAGCTGTATAATGTTTGTCGGACTCATGGAGGGGGATGTTGTAGAATCCAGAGGTCAAGTCCATGGTGCTGAAAAGAGCATTCCCACCAAGAGCAGCAAGGCAGTCAGACTGATGGGGTAATGGATGGGCATCCTTAACGGTCTTAGCATTAAGCCAGCGGAAGTCAGTGCATATCCTCATGTCCCCAGACTTTTTCCACACCATAACAAGCGGGGAAGCATATTCACTAATAGACTTCCTTATGATGCCCTTCATCTCCATCTCAGACAAGACCTCCCTCAACTGCTGGTAATGTGCTGGTGGGATGCGTCGATAAGGCAAACGAAATGGTTTCTCATCAGTCAAATGAATGCGATGGACAAAATCTCTAGCCTCACCGCAATCCAGTTTTCCCCTGGAGAACACATCCTGGTAAGAAACCACAAGTTCAGCCAGTCTTCTTTTAGACTCGCCTGATACCTCACAGCTCTCTATGTCGATGTCATGTAGACCACAGTCTCTCAGCATCTGCACTGGGTCAGCACTGTGATATGATGAGCTTGTTGCAACTGCAGAATGATTGCAGTGCACTTCAGATCTCCCCTGACTGAACGCAAAGTCCTCCACAGCAACACATGGGAAGACATCAGCAATTTTAGCATTGCGGCGCAGTACCAGAGGTTTGTTTGTAGGATTGAGAATCTTCATAGGGACCCAATGGTCCCCCCACATGGGTGTTACTACACGACCCACCAAAATGTTTTTTGGGGTGGAACGAGCAGATGACGGCTCCACGATCACAGTGCCCCCTAATGACAGGGGTGCAGTGGACGGAAGCTTTCCCCAGACCACATACTCCCGATGAGGAAGGAGGGTGACAGCCTGTCTGAGCCTGACTGTTCCAATCTTGTCAGGTAAAGTAGAGTTTGACCACCGAGAGACACAACTCAGCAGCTGCAAAAACTCTTCACACTCTGGGTTTGCAGTGTTTGATGTAATGAGTTCCCAGTACCCCGGATCAGTTTTCATTTTTTTAATAAGGGGCCGGAGTACATTGCTACCAATGATGAATTCATCATGTTGGCCAGGTATCAAAAATGTTGGTACTGTAAATTTGAAACCATAGATCTCAATGTTCAACTCATAGATGCATCGAGGCTGCGTGAGAAGGCCACCACACCCAACGAGGACCACATTCTCTGGGACTGCAAGAGGGATCAAATCAACACCCGCGGCTCTTAGCTTGTTCTCTGCCTCCACGCTCAATGTGCACGACATACTCCCAGAGTCCAACATACCCCTCAGTGTAGATCGTTCACTCACTGAAACTGAGGCATAAAACAAATCACTAGCCCTCTGAACTCTCTGTGACCCCAAGAAAACCACTTCGCTGTCTTCAGGTGAAGCGTTACAACATTCGGTATAAACAGAGTGTGCATCTAGTGTATTTGTGAGGGTATTATCCATACTGCCCATGCTGCCCCTCTCATCGCACAGGCTCTCTAGTTTAAATTAGGGTACTGGGAGGATGGCTGTGGTGCGTGATGGGTAGGCTGAGGACAATTCCTTTTAATGTGTCCTGAGCTGAAGCAGTTGAGACACAGTCTGAACAGTCTGCAGTGAGAGTGTGTTGTATGCTCCTCAGAGCAACAAACTCTGCATGGAGCTTGTTGAGGATGTTTAGAACCACGTGTGTAACTCCCCATATGTTGACCATGTTGTTTCGTAGCAAGAGAAGCTGCACACAAAGACAGAACTTTATCAAACATCTCTGCCATCTGATGAGGTGGTTCAACTCCTGAACTGGGGGAAAAAGTTGGCTTGGATGGACCTGCAGTCTGAAAGGGTGTAGATTGTGGAGCAACATGCTGCTGTGGCTGCTGATACAAGGGACCTGAAGCTAAAGAATGATCACACGCTAAAGCAGCCTGGGTAAAATGGACAGCAAACGGTGTTGCATCGGCTGGCGACGCAGCAGTGGGTGATTGAGCACCAAGCTGAGGGAGACAGGAGAGAACCACAGGGCCTGTAGATGAACCAACAGCCTTGTTCATACTAACCATCGGTCTCCTAAGACTCACAACATGGTTATCAAGGCGACCCTGGACCTCAGCAGCAGTCCACTCCTCAACAGGTTTCAGCTGGAAGGAAAGAGCTAGACCAGGATCAGGACAGTGGTTGATGAACATGGTAACAACCTCAGCTCCTGGATCCTCCACCTGCTTCCCCCTTCTACGCAAACACTCATCAGCTGCTTCAATAGACTTGTTCAGTCTGATCCAGTAGTCCATGGCTGTCTCTCCATCAGCAGGCAGGATGTTATAAAAGTCTCTCATTGGCAAATTGGAGAAGATCAGCTCACCAAAATTGCGTTTCAGAATATCAAAAACAGTAGAAACTAACTTGTCACTACATGACTGAGGCTGGCAGCGGAGTGACACCTGGACCACATCTCTGGCTTTCCCAGTAAGTCTGGATGTGATGATTTCACACATTTCTACAGGGTTCACACAATTTATTCTTGACAGATAACATCTCATCAAACCCTCCCATTCCTGGATGGGGAAAGTATCAGTGTGATCACCTTTAAAATATGGTGGTGCTCTGATGTCAGACTGAACAACAACCCTCATTTGTGACTGATCGGTCGGGATGCTGGGTTGGCTGTCAGCAACCCGAGACTGGTTTTGTGGGTTTAGGCCACTCAGGTTTGTCGTAATGGCATCCCCAATCTGCTTGGCTAAATCAGCAATCACCCCACTAAGAGCCTCAGTAGAAACAAGTTGGCTGAGGTCAGACCTTGCATTACCAACGGGTGTAGAAGCAGCAGCAGGGACAGGTAGGGAGTTCAACTCAGACTTAACAGGGCATTCATATGCACCAGGAGGCATAGGCCTCCCCCTCCCAAAGGACATGTAATGTTGACCCCTCCCCAAACTAAAAGTGACCCTCCGGTCCACTTCATCATCCTCAAAAGGTACCTCAGTGTCAAACATTTCAACAAACAATAACAGATAAAAATCCCTAAAAAGAAAAATGCATTAAAAAAAAGAGATATCAAAAATAAAGTGACTACAGATTCCCAAACAGTCTAAAACCAAATTAGTCACAAAAGCTCACATGCATCAGTAGGCAAAAAGAAATAAAAATAAAAAAATAGGATCAGTCTTTCCCACAGAAAAAGTAAAAAAACTTTTATAAAAGTAAAAATATGCAGTCTTTTTTTTTCACCTATTTCCCTGCCTCCCACGTATGAAACGAGGTGCACAAAAACACAGCAGCAGAAATAGTAACGGTTGTTTGTTAGGATACAGCGAGCCTGCCAGTCACAGCCCAGGGCAAAGGCGCGCAGTGCAACGAGCCAGGCGTGGCGAGACTTCAAAGGCGGGAAGAGCTCAGCGTCACTCGCACAGGTGCAGCTCTGGGCACGAGCAGCAGCGGAGGTTCAGCGACAGCGGGTCGAACGGCACCAAGTGTAACCGGATCCTTCCTGCGTTGTGCTGGTTTTATGAATTTAACAGACCGTGACACGGTTTATCTTTAGTCAGGATAGCGGTTTATTCTGGTGAAATAACACACACACAACACCGTGTTACCGACTGCCCTGTTCCAAGTCTCTCCCACAAGACAACGTGACAAAAGGGCGAATAAACATTCTTATAAAACGTACCTGGTGAAATAACACACACACAACACCGTGTTACCGACTGCCCTGTTCCAAGTCTACACAAAACAAAAATGCATGAAAATTAACTTAATGAATCTATAAATAAGCTGAATATATTTACATGACAAATAAACAGCACGTACCTCTCCCACAAGACAACGTGACAAAAGGGCAGAGTCTCAGAGGTGCAACCAATTTAAAGACAAAATCACAGAAGAAGAAATAAAAGGGAGGGGCTTCTGATCTTAAAGTAACACGGCGAAAATAATGACAGTGGTGTTTCAGTCAGGTAATAATACAATAATACAACAATACAAAAATACTTTTTGTGTAATTATAACACAAGAGAAATACAACCAGGTTACATCTGTGTCTCATTATTGGCTCTCAGTCTCAAAAAGTTTGGTGACCCCTGCATTAAAGTATTTCTTCTTCTTGAAAACTGTTTTCTTTTTAAGCTTTGAGATTTTGGGAAGGTGTGGTACCAGATTATCAGTGACACTGACCACAGCAATCTATGAATACAAGCCAAACTGAAATTTAAAAAATATTTAGAGGGGACCTATTTTGCAAAATTCTCATTTTGCTGCAAAGATTGAACATATTAATTTTTTTTACAAGAGTAATGAGTGTCACTATTGTACTGATTAATAGTAGTATTAAGACTACTAAATACATGCCATTTAAATCAACATTATTGCTGATTATTCTGCATAGTATATGCATTCAGTTTGGATAAACTTCCCTCTGTACATTTTGCATTACATTTCACTGTAACTTTGCCGACCCCCCCAAAATTGCTCTTGAAAAATTTCCCAGTTTATGGTCCCCCCCAATAATGAGATGAAATCTACGCCCTTGCCTGCAGCCTTCATGTCCAGATGACAAGGAGCAGGAGACTTCTTCTTCTTCTTCGTGTTGTTTAATGGCGGTTGGCAAGAAACTGAAGGTGTGCATTAACGCCACCTACTGGTATGGAGTGTGGTCAGAAATGGTTATTTCCTAGCCTGGCCCTCGCCTTCCTGCACAGCTCCGCTCAATTCTCACTTCCCTTGTCTGAAGCGAAGTGAAGGACAGCAGGGTCTGGTTTGAACCAGGCTAGTTATTTCCCTAATCTATTTATGTGTTTTCTACCGCAAGTTTTAAATTCTGTTAAACAATTTTGTTTTTTTCAGAAATCTTATTATAATTTGAATATGTTTGCTTCCTAAATTCCTTTGTAGTGTGTCTATAATGTTAAACTGTTCCTTAATATTTTCAAACTGTCTTAACACATGTCTTCTTTCTTGTTCATATTTCTGACATTCCAATATAACATGTATTACAGTTTCCTTCTGCCCACAATGGTCACAGTACCCACTATTATGTTTATGTTTATGTTTATTAAATTTGTTCATTTAAAAAAAACAAAAAAAACAATACAAGACAATCCCATAAATGATAATGTACAAAATATAAAAAAATGAAAGGTAGCAGAAAGAAGAATAAATCTTATTATATCTGCCCCTTTTTTCCAACAATCAGATTAAACAATAATAATCTTCAACCAACAGTACAAAATGACTAACTCTTTCTAATTTTCTAACTAATACAATACACATTACGCTATTTCATATATATTTTTTAACACATTTGTTTTGATCATTTTCTTAAATGTAAACATTGACTTGGCATTTTTAACTACATTCTCCAAGCCATTCCATAATCTAATTCCCTGGATTGAGGTAGAACGTCCCTTCAAACTAGTTCTGAATTGTGGTTTTACAAACATCTCTGTCCCCTTAAGATTATAACAACTTTGTCTTTTAACAAAATGCATTTGGATATTTAAAGGTAATGCATTATTTTGAGCCCTATACATAACTGATAAAATATTATAGTCTACCAAATCATGGAACTTCAATAACTTCAGTTGATAAAATAATGTACTTGATGGATGACAGTAATGTTTTCTAGTGATAATTCTTACAGCTCTTTTCTGTAATACAAAAATAGGCTTTGTGATTGTTTTACACGCATTCCCCCAAACATCAATACAATAGATTAAGTGTGGAACAATGATTGTGTTATACAACAAATACAGAGCTTTATCATTCAATAGGTCTCTGACTTTGTACAGTACTGCAATCGATTTAGCTATTTTTATTCTTACAGAATTTATGTGTTGTTTCCATGTCAGTTTGTCATCAATGATAACACCCAAAAACTTCACCTCACTCACTCTACAAATCTCAACATCCTCAATTTTGAGTGGAACATCAACAGTTTTCTTTTTATTACTGAATATCATGTAATTAGTTTTTTCTAGATTTAATGATAATTTATTTATTTTAAACCAAGTTTGTATCTTGACAAATTCTGTCTTTATCAATTCCAACATTTGTTCTATATCTTCACCTAAACAGAAAAAAGTGGTATCATCAGCAAAAAGTACACATTTAAGGAGTCCTGACACATTTACCAAGTCATTCACATATAAAATAAAAAGCTTTGGTCCAAGTACAGAGCCTTGGGGAACTCCACATGTGATATTACAGAGGTCAGATCTTACATCATTTATTTGTACAAATTGTTTCCTATCTTTCAAGTAGCTAGATACCCACTGTAATGCTGGTCCTCTAATACCATATTTGTTCAGTTTTTCAAGGAGAATGGTGTGATCAATAGTATCGAATGCTTTTTTTAAATCAACAAAAATACTGATACAATATTGTTTTTGATCGACAGCAGTAGTTATTTGTTCCATTAATTCCATGAGAGCCATTGATGTAGAGTTTTTTGCTCTAAACCCATACTGACTGTTGCTTAGAATATTTTGTTTATCTATAAATTGATCTAGTCTGTTCACAAATAGTTTTTCAAGAATTTTTGAAAACTGTGGTAACAAGGATATAGGTCTATAATTGTTGAACACACATTTATCACCATTTTTAAAAAGAGGAACTACCTTAGCTACTTTCATATTATCTGGAAATATTCCTGTTGAAAATGATAAATTACATATGTATGTAAACGGCTCAATAACATGGCTCATTATGTCCTTTACAAACATCATATCCATGTCCACCCAGTCTTTTGATCTCTTGTCTGTAAGATTTTTTACTACATTCATTATTTCCTCTTTGTTAGTTCCATTTAGAAAAATACTATTTGCACAACCTGTAATTGAATGGATCACATTATTATCTACTTTTGGTATTTTAGCTGCAAGGCTTGATCCAACATTCACAAAATATTGATTAAATCCATTTACAATTTCATTTTCATCATGAACTTCATCGTTGTCTTTTACAAAATATTTTGAAATACCAGTTTTTGCTTTATGATTCTTCAGAACACTATTCATTACTCGCCATGTTGCTTTCATATCACCATTACTTTTATCTAATAATTTACTATAATATTCTTTCTTATGTTTCCTTATAATCCCTACTAATTTATTTTTATACTTTTTATATTTTTCTTCAGCGCTCTGACTTCGCAATTTCAAGAAACATGAATACAAATAATTCTTTTTTACAAGCATTTCTCAACCCTTTTGTCATCCATGGTTGATCAACCATATTTCTCTTTGTGTAATTTGTTTGCACACAATTCTTTTCATACAGAGCTTCCAAGATATTCATAAACTCATCATATGCTCTGTTCGCATCATCAACATGCTTTTTATAGTAAAAGTGTGTCATTAAGTCCTGTATGTCCAAATCTCAGTTGTGTTATAATTCTCTCTTCTTTTCTACTCCTTTTTCAAGCTCTCGTTTGTCCTACAACCCTTTGGATCTTAAATAACCATCTTCCTTTGTTATCTCCCTCCCATCTCTTCTGCCATTCTTTCTTCAGTCTTTCTTTAATTAAACTTCTTGCTTCAGATTTACTTGTCGGAACTGTAAAATTTATGTCAATTTGCGTTGCCTTCTTTGCCTTTTTATCTGCTTTCTCATTTCCACTTACTCCTATGTGTGCTGGTACCCAAAGAAATACTACAGTTAATCCCATCCTGTGTATTCTGAATCATGTGTGACTTATTTCTAGTAAAATGTCTGGACTGCTTTCTGAATGACTGTTTTTTAAACTCAATAAAACTGAACTTGAATCTGAACACATAATTGTCTTTAATGGTTTCACTTCTTCCACCCATTGTATTGCTAATAATCATTTCTCCTGTATAAACTGATAGATTATTAGTGATTCTTTTACCTATTTTTATTTGAAATTCTGGCACTATGAATGTGACTCCTATTTTCTCTGTAGATTTTTATGCATCTGTATATATCTGAATGTATTTATAATAATTGTTTATATAATCTTGCACTGTATATGAATTGATTACATAGGATTTATCTCTTTTCTTTTCCAATAAAGTCAAATCAACTGCAGTTTCTGGGAGCAGGAGACTCTTGGCCACTGACAGACAAATGACAAACAGCTGGGAGACCCAACAGGTGCTGGCAGAAGCTAATTACACGAGGGAGCAACAGCTGAGACAGACCACAAGAGGGCGACACACAAGGAGCAGAGTCAAACACAAGGATCAGGAAAGGAAATAAAGACGAGGAAGAAAACAGACAAAATGGACAGATTATAAATTCTCCTGGATAAATTGTCTGATTTAACACAATTTAATCTGTAGCTCACAAAGCTGCATTTATTTATTTATTTACTTCTCAAATCAAAGTGTGAGTTTGTTGGTTTTGTAGCGAGGGTTCATCTCAGACTGCAGCTGTAATGAATCCACACAACAAACAGCAGCGGTGGAACCAGAGCCGTACCAGCCTGTTTCTGATGAGTTTGTGTTTTATAGCGTCCGTGGTGAGAGTTTAGTGCACGGCAGAGACCAGCACTATAAAATCATCCAGCGGAGCTCATTTATGAGGCTAGTTATGCTTCATGGGTCTTGAACTTATGGTGCAGAGTTGTTTAATTTGGATTCTTGTTCATTTTTAGAAGGTTTTGTGTGTGTTTGTGTGTGTGCGTGAGCATGCATCCAATAATTATGGACGAAGCAAATGGATTCTGGCCCACAGCATCTCAAATATTAGCTTTTAATGACTCCATTTCTTTAAGTATAAATGCTTTATCATAATCTTAACATTATATGGTTTGCTGTAGATTTAGAGCCACTAAAGTTTTGTTGTGTTGCTTCTGTTGATGGATGAAAATTTAGTGGCTTGAGTGACAGCTGAAGAATGAAATACACTGATGTGCATTAATGCTGGAGAAAAAAAACACATTCATGTTGTAAAGTTAAAATACTAATATGATTTATTACCAACCTGATCAAAAACAAAACGGCTTAAACTTAGTTTTATAAATATTACATTCGTATTTGTGAGAATCACTGACAATATATTACATATGATCTGTAATAATGTGTGGATGAGTTTGACCCTGATTTATTAACATTTCCTTAAGTTTCATCACTTTTCTGTTTTGGTATAAAACACAGTCAGATTAAAAAGATGTTTGCCTCCAGGCCGTCGTCGTTCTTTCAGCTGAAACTGCTGCACAGTCTGAAGGTTTTTGTTCAAACACTCAGAGAAAAGTCTTTTAATGGTATATTGATTTATTTGTCTCTAATCTTCAAACACAAACATGTTCAGCCACGATGAGCGTTTGGTCTTAGTTTATTCATCAGTCAACATCAGCGTCGAGCTTCGCTCCTTCATCTTCTTTAAAAAGTTCTCAGCTGTCAGAAACACTTCGCTCTGCTTATTCTCTGCTTGTGCACGCTCTCCATCACGCCCAGCTCATGCACCACGTTTCAGCATGTTCTGATAAATAGCCCTGAGCAATCAAAGGATCTGGACCATCCGGGTCTGGGTCTGAGGCACAACTGAGAAACAGTTTAACACGACGAGAAGATTTTCATGTGAGGACCGTTACAGATGTTCTGTGGTGAGTGAAAGATCCACGAGCAAAGACAAAGCAGCAGCTGTGATCATCTGAGGATGAACTGCTGGGATCGAGGTGCTGCCTCTGGGCGTGAGATCGGTGCAGATTCTGCAGTACTGCGCTTCTGCGCTGGTCCGTGGAGGTGAAGAGGGAGCGGAGCTGCAAAGTGAAATCTCCATTCAGCATTCCTACCAGCACCACCAGCTTTGAGTCATGAATGAAAAAAATAAATTATGGATGCAAGCGATCGAAATGGATGAATCAGGAAGAGACTCGGAGCACGGCGGCTGCTCCTTCACATCTGGAGGAGTTGAGGTGATACGAGCATCTGGAGCTGGGTGTGGAGAGAGGTCTGGACCTCTTCTTCTTCTTCTTAGTGGTGTTTATTGGCGGTTGGCAAACTAACGTAAAGTGCATTACTGCCACCTACAGAGCTGGAGTGTGGACAGGAGATAAACAGAAGAAGAAAAAAAACCTAATCCCGTGCAAAGAACGAAAGCAACACTATCAGGACTGCAACAGACAATAAAACAAGGAAACGGTCCCATAACAGTGAAACAGAAACAGCAAAACAGGATCACGACCACTAAGTACCACCTTCTGACTGAGAAGGAGAAGGAGCCACACCTCCACCCATCATGCCCTCCACAGCTTCCCAACCAAGATCAATAACGTCCAGATATCTTTCAGCAGCCTTCACTATAATTTTGATATTTTCAGTCCTCCTAACCGTCTGAGCCGAACAATTAATCACTTCCACCATGAATGAGACAAAATTCTTTCTGTTAACAATCATTGAATCAGTCGGAAGTGAAGTGCAACCAGCACAAGGCTGCGGGACTACGACTGGGGTCACAGGCGGTACAGGTCTCACCGGTACAATCGGGATTCTTTTAGCAGCTTCAGCGTAGGTACCATGAACAAGTTTCACCTCACGGATCTCCTCAGCCCTTTTGCTAACCGCACAGCCACGATAAGCAGCCGTGTGGTCACCTCCACAGTTACAACATTTAACCGGGACGTCAGCCCCACACTTCCCATACTCATGTTCACCACCACATCTACCACACCGCTGCTTCCCTCTGCATATTGCCGCAACATGACCAAAGCGCTGACACTTAAAACAACGCAATGGAGGAGGAATGTACTGCTTAACTTCATAAGACATGTACCCTATGAAGACTCTACTGGGCAAGGTGTCCACGTCAAACGTAAGTAAGACTGACAGGCTGTCACATCTCTCTCCATTCCTAGTTGTTTTCAAACGCCGAACGTCAGTCACTTTAGCACCACGTACATTCTCCTGAATTTCCACCACAAGGACCTGTAAAGGGACGTCACGTATGACTCCCCTGTACACGTTTTTATCAGCAACCGGACTGCACACAACTTTCCTCCCAGCTATATTGACCAGCTTAATAGCTTTATCCAGTTGAATGCTGTCTCTGCAGTGAACAAACAACGCCCCACTACGCAAAACTTTTGCACTACGGACCTCACCAATTAACTTAAACATCGCCGTGGACAGTTTCACTGGATTCCATGCAGCAAAAGACTCTCCCTCTTGAACCAGTTTGAAAACAACTTTATGGTCATCCTTCTGTGTCTTCGCCTCAATCCGACTATCAGCGTCCGAACCCGAATCAGCTGACACCTGCTTTTTCCTCTTCTGCCTGCTGGCAGTCACACTCCAATCCCCAACAATCCCACCACAAGCCTCATCCATTCCACCAAAATCACTACCCGAGTCATCAGAACTATCTGCTACCTCCTGTCCAGTCACAGCCCTGTCGCTGCCAACCGCCCCACCAGATTGTTGACTCATCCCCTCCGTCTGTCCAAGTCGCCGACTCGTCTCTGCTCCCACCCGAGAACCAGAACCTCGTCCCGGAGGCGATCGACTCCGGCTCCGACCCATCACGTTGTCACTTCCGTGCAAACCCGAAGCACGAGGCTTCACACAACCGCCGCCAACATCTTTCTCCTTCTTCTCCCTCATGACACCACCATCTCCACTCCGCTTCTCTCCCGACTCGGTCTGGACCTCCCTGGAGCAAGCAGCAGATCATGGTAATGGACAGCTGTGACTTTCTATCTGATCAAAACACTCAAAGCTCTTTACAACAAGCTGTGCCTCGTTTACCTGTTCATACAACATTTGCTCTTCTCAAGGGCGGACATCTCCCTTCTGTCTCCGCTTTGCTTTTGCTCCGTCTTGTCTGTGAAACTGTCTGAGAGCCTCAGCCTCTCTTCTACAAAATCTTCAGAATCACAACTATGGACTTCAATTTGGTCAGTTGGTTCCTCAACACAACTGATAACATTTCTTCAACAAGAAGACAGGCTGTAGGCGAGCCGATTTGCCCTGTTGACATGCACACAGCTGGATATCTCATCCACTTGAAGACTTGATGATGTGTATATCTCTGCTGTCATCTGTGGATCTTAAAGCTCCACTGACATCATCTTTTGACTTTTCAAAAAATGGCACAACATATATAAATATTAAGATTGACCCCTGACCGTTTTTGCTAAAATAATGTTAAATGAATGAAAATTACTTCCAAAAACAGTTTAAAATTAGCGCAGTTTTTTTAACACGATAAATAGGGATTTCGCCGTCGCAGGATGATGACGTCATGACAAGGAATTTCTCTACTGCGCAGCTTGAAAACAATGGAGGAGCTACAAACTCGATCCGTCCAATTTAGCCATTTAAAAGTTAATATTTTAGCGGATTGTCTGCAGAGAAGCCAAAGTTATTTCCAGTAAACAGCAGGTTATAATTTTTTTTCAGCTCCTGCTGGTTTTTGGAGACTTTTCACTTCAGGACGTGAGCAGCTCTGTGAGGACTTACAGCATAGTTTCCACAGCACTGAAATGGTAATATATTAGTTAATGGTTCTAATAATTATTCAACATTAATTTATAGTTTAAAAAATTAGTCCCTTTTAAAATATCTGTTAAATATATTATTCTTTTATTTTATTTTGTTTGTGTTTTCAGGTTTCCAGGTCTCCAGTCCATCACCTGAGGCTCTTCCTGTTGAACCACTAGTACAACCCAGACTTTCACATCACAGCAGGTAAGATTGCATCAACGAAAAGAATAGTACTCAACAATATTCTTTGATGTAAATCTGTTGATTTTCTGTGGTTCTGATGAGGGAAGTGACAAAGTGGATGCAGCATTCAGCCCATAATGGACCCAGATGTCCCCTGCGTCCAGACCTACAACACCTGGACATCCATGAGCGTGGAGGAGCGAGGATTCACAGAAATGTCTTCACCTGAAGAGTGGACCGAGGTGGAGAACAAACCTTGATATTGTTAAACAACAGATGGAGACGTCTTCAGGATCTGTAGAACATCAGGACTGCTGCAGAAAGCTACGTTTGTGCATCAAGACATTAAAATATGCAGAAATACTACAACTGGCCAGAGCATTGAGATGAAAATGAATCAATGAATTTAATATTTTTTTCTGAGTGTTCAAATGAACATGTTGTTTGAAAAAAAAAAAAGGATAACAATGAACCAAGTGTTTCTGTAGTTATGTGTAAATAAAGTTACGGTAGTACACNTGGTGGACCACTAGGGGGCTCTACTCACACCCAGTGGACCGAATGTGTTACAGGATGCTTTTATTGTGAAAGGTCCAGAGGACCGGATGTTGTATGGTGAGAGGGTTGGTATATAAGGCGGTGTTGGGTGGTTTCCCGCCAGTTTAGTAGGAGTTGATTAAAAGTGAAGATCTACATCCCGTCTCCTGTGTCGTCTCTTCACCGCCTCCTACAGTATAAGTAACAGGGTCGGGTAATTACTGAATGTGAACAGCTGGGGTGATTACAGATGGCTGGCAGGTGTGAGTGTCTGCGTGACAGAACAAATACAGAAACATGACAGCAGCAAGAAAAGACAAATAAAAAGTAAAACACTGCCAGAAACTAAATGAACAAAGACTAAAAAATAATAAATAAATTTAAAAAACAGCAGGAAACCCCAGACTGTGACATTTGAATTAGTTTGCAAATATCTCTCTTTAACACTAATATTTTCTAAGCTAACAATTGTTTTGTGCTTAATGATGTAAAATACATTTTGTTCTTTTATTGGGAACATTAGCTGTGATGAAACAGAAAGATAATCATGACATTTAGCAGCAGTTAGTCTCAATAATCTGGAACAGAGACCAGCAGCCTGATCCTGATTGACACAGAGTTCCTAAACTTTTAAATATTTTGCATTTTATCTTTTGTTTTTAGCACAAAAACACTTTTTTTCTTATTTTTTTTTACATATTTTGAAGGTGCAAAGCAAATATATGTCCCTTCATTACCCTAACACTTTATGCTAAACTGACCCTAAAATGATCGTTCAGATCTTTTGCAGTGGAGTTCTGTTAATAAGTTATGAGCAAATAATGTCTTACCTGTTGCAGATGGCATTTTGGAACACAAAGTTTATTTTTGACTGTTTTGATGATTTTACTATGGTGGCCCTAAGATGTAAATGAACAACATTTGAAATTACAGAATTACATTAAGCCAAAACGGAAGTGGTCAAAACAGAAGTGGCCAAAACGGAAGTGGTCAAAACGGAAGTGGTCAAACGGAAGTGGTCAAAACGGAAGTGGCCAAAATGGAAGTGGTCAAAATGGAAGTGGTCAAAGCAGAAGTTGCCAGAATCGCATTTAAAAGGGAAAAAAATGGAAGTGGCCAAAACGGAAGTGGCCAAAATGGAAGTGGTCAAAGCAGAAGTGGCCAAGTGGCCGGAATCACATTTGAAAGGGGGGGAAAACGTAAGTGGTCAAAGTGGACGTGGCCAAAGCGGAAGTGGTCAAAGCGGAAGTGGCCAAGTGGCCGGAATCACATTTGAAAGGGAAAAAACGGAAGTGGTCAAAGTGGAAGTGGCCAAAGAGAAAGTGGTCAAAATGGAAGTGGTCAAAGAGGAAGTGGCCAAAACGCAAGTGGTCAAAGCAGAAGTGGCCAAAGTGGAAGTGGACATAATCACATTTGAAAAAACAGAATTACATTAAGCCAAAGAGGAAGTGGTGTTTTTGTGTTTGTGTGCTGGCTTGCTAACTGTACCTCCATTGTATGCATATTGTACATTATTCTGTTGTTCTGTTTTATGTCATTAATAAAGTTTTTTTTTAATACACACAAAAAAATACCACTTCTGCTTTGGCTTTTAATGTAATTCCATTTTTTCAAATGTTGTTCATTTACACCTTAGAGCCACCATATTTTATAGCTACATGATGGATTTCTACCATTTTTCACAGCTTGTAACTTTTGTGTTAAAANAAAGATACTGAAGATTACATACCTAGATCGGATTACAAACGCAGAAGTCTATCGTAGGACACATACCATACCCATGAGCCAAACAATTAAGCTAAGGAAGCTCAAGTTTGCAGGACATGTACTGAGAATGGAAGCACAGAGACTACCAAAGATTGCCTTCAATTGGAAACCACAAGGAAACAGAAAGAGAGGCAGACCCAAACTGACGTGGAGACGATCCTTTGAGAAAGACCTGAAGGTACAGGGCTTCGACCCGAGCACGGTGGAGATGATCGCCAAGGATAGAGATCAATGGAAACAGCTTGCCGCCCAATGCGCTCTCGAGCGCGGGAGGATCTAAGAACTAAGAGGTTGTTTAAAGAGCTGTCTACAACAGGTAAGATGTGTATTATTCATAATGTTTTCATAGAACCCATCTTGAAGAAAGATCTCTTGTATCAGAATAATGTTCTTATCTAGAAACTGACTAAAATGTCCTCGTTTTATCTAAAATCGTCTCAAATTAAAAACGGCTTATCTTCATTTTTCAAAGGTTGTTGAAGGTGTAACCAACAGAAGATCTCATCCGGGAGACTCTTGAAAGTGCTGATGGTAAAATAAAGCCTGTGCTGCCGGTCCAAACACTTCAAATCAACAGCGCTTGGCTGTAACTCAATCCAGCCTCTTCCTGTCGCTGAAAAATGGCTCACATGTCCATTTTTATTATTATTCAGCTGTGATGATGTCATCTGATCTTTGCAGCTGACTCGTCTCAAACAGCTTCTCCTTCAATGTGTTTTTATCTTAACTCAAACTTTTCAACGTGCAAGTTTTAAAGAGCAGTTCAGACATTTGATTAAAAAATCTTTGAAACCTGAACAGTGAATATATAAGAATCAATAAATGTCTCAATGATATCCTCTCAACGTAATAAAAACATGAGAAACATGCAAAGTTCACAAACTTTTTACATACAGAGTTGTGCTTACTGCGTTAAAACAAAAACAGCTGACTCAAATTACGTAAATCTTTAACATTTTGGCTGAGTAAGAACGTGCTCAGACAGTAAATCTTTTATTTTATCTCCGTTTTTAACCACAAGCTTTGAAATAAAACAATCAAAAGACAACTGAAGGCAATCTGTAAAACATTTTTACAACATTTATTAAATGTGAATGAGACTCAGATGCTGAGAGCAACTTATCAGATATAAACTTTAGCTTTTAGTGCAGCTTTATTACCGTCCTGTCTGTTTTACAGTCGAGGTGAGAATATTTTAAATATTGAGACATTTGAGATTTTTATGACGATAAATCAGCCTCAGAAGTCACACAAGCGATTTGTATGTATACGAGGTTAGTGCCACAAATAAGATTTAAAAATGCATGAACAGTTTTTCAAATGTGCACATTTCAATTTGCACGAGTATATTCTGCACATACAATTTGTCAACTAGACGTTCACAAACCCCTGCTGTGGAGGAAATCAGTCAACATGAGAGCACAGCTCTGCTTTGAGACTTTCTTGCTGCTCCAGCTGGAGCTGTCATTTATAACCCGGAGCTCGGCCAGCCCTGAACTGTGTCAGGCCGGGCCATAATAACGTACTTAATGTGTGGGCCGGGCCAGTGTCAGGCTTTTGATTGTGTCAGTGGATGGTCAGTCGGCTGACGATCCAAATATATGGCAACATGGCTTGCCATACCTTCACCAGCCACACGCAGCCGTTTCACCACGCGCTGACCGGCCTTGAAAGAGGTTAAATAAAGTTTTATTCAGCTTCAGATGGGACAGAAATAATCGACCAGCACGAATGAAGCCTATTGAAATAGACGTTCAGCCGCTGCATTCAGCGGACGCGCCCGGACGACGACTTAAACAGGTGAGATCCCAAAGCGGACATGTCAGAGCAGGGTCCGTGTCTGAATAATGCAGAATGCAGGCAGAAGCAGGGATTTAATGTGTTTTTACGGCCATGAAAGGACAAACACCCCCTCAGCACCGATCTTCTGCCCCTTCAGCCGCACATCTTCAGACTGTTAATAACTATACAAGCACTCAAAGCTTAATTAAATACAGTATGTTGGTTTTTCAAGTTCTGACCTGTAATTACTGTTAATTCATCGGGTCGGGTTGGGTGGGGTTCAGAAATGTTGGCTCCAGGCTGGGGCCGAGCCGGGTCGGATATTTTGAGCCCGAATGCAACTCATATTCACAAAGTTGATGCTGCGTTTAAGGCTAGTGAAAACCTGAAAGTTATGCCCCATAACTCATGTTCCCTGAAGGAAGGGAACGAGGTGCAACACATGCTATGGGAATTGCGCCCCTGCACGATTACCTGAAGAAATACATTCACGCCTTTACAGCAAGGGCGTCAGCGTTGCGTCAGAGGCCCCGCCCTCTGGGTATTTAAGCAGCTGACGCCCATCTATCTTTCTCCAAAATGCACTTCGAGCTTTCAGCATTGAAAAGGGCCAGATATGTTGCACCTCGTTCCCTTCCTTCAGGGAACATGAGTTATGGTGCATAACTTTCAGTTCCCTTTCAGTCATGTTCTCTCGGTGCAACATATGCTATGGGAACGTAATTCATTCACGCCCTTGAAATGCTCAGTAAAATGCATGCTAGTGTGAACGTCTGCCCTTGACCAGCAGGCATCTCAAGGCTACTTTCTACTGTGTGTTAGAAAGAACAGCCTGAGTGACATCACACGCAGTAACATCCAAACTGTAATGCTTTGCAAAAGTGTTTATTGAGCTCCAGTTCGCCGTAGCACAAATGTCTGCAACTGGTACACCCTTGAACAGTGACCACGAAGTGGCCAAGCCCCGAGTAGAGTGAGCGTGCACTCCAGAGGGCACCTGTTGACCTTTGCTACTGTACGCCCTTTTAATGGCCTCAGTCACCCAATGTGAAAGGCGTTGTTTTGATAGGGCCTTTCCGGTAGCAGGTGCTACAAAGCACACGAACAGTTGATTTGTTTTTCTACATTCGGCTGTTCTCTGCATCAGTGGCGGCTCGTGACATTTTCACCAGGGGGGGCTATACAGGGAATCCTCGAGTTACGTCAGGGATCCGGACCTACGAGTGTGACTTAGGTCGATTCTGCCGTATCTCGCGGACCAAAAACACGTGCCTGTCGTAGGTCCGCATTTCTGACGTAGGTCGCGGCTATACCGTTAACGGAGCGACGCACACACATTTAACGGCATGAGACTGAACAAGCGGACATCCTGTGCCATAAACATGCACAGAACTTTATTTACAAACACTTACATAACACATTATACCACACATTCATCCATAAACACACAAAACCAGTACAGCATGTACTGTACAGGTACAGTACTGTAATGTTTTTTCCAGCACAGACAAAGCATACAAAATACTGTACAGTACAAATCTCTTCCTGAACAGTTCTCAGCCATAATCTGCAAATGAGTTCAACCATGAAACATGAACACTTCTCTTTGAGCAGGAGCTGTTAACATCAAAATCCAGCAAATCAGCAGGAACTCCCATCCATTCATCCATCCATCCATCCATCCATCCAGCAGCAGCAGCACCAGCTTATTGACATGAATCAGCACCAAATCAGCCGAAAATCACATCCATGCAACCATCATGTTTTTGAAACCAGTGCAGTCCATGTGGTGTTTGTGTTTGTGTGCAGTCCATGTGCATGAAAAAGTCCATGAACTCTAAAAAAAAGCTAGAAGCAGCAGAAAAAGGAAACAAGGAAACAAAATGTCCTTACTTTGACTGAAGTGTAGGTAGACACTGATGTTTTTCTCAAGTTCAAACCTGGATCAGATGGAACTGCTTAGCCAGTGCTCAACCATGAATGATGGGAGCATTTTAGGCCAGGTGTGGGCTCAGTGGTGTGGTCCTGATGTGAGCAGTTCTGTCCATCAGAACAGGTGTTTTTTTGTTTGTTTTTGCAGCAGTCATACATGCAGAAGGTGTTGACACAGGTGATGGATGGAGGCAGATGGAAGGACACCAGAGACAGGCAGGACTGATGTCCTGGACGACAGAGGCAGGACAGAGTGGACACACGTCCATCCATGAGGAAAGTCCACGATGTGAGCTGTGAAGAAATAACAACACAAAAGTGAAAGACTATTATTGAAAGACTATTGAAAGACTGTTCAGTACAGCAGGACAGATTCTCTCTCCCTAAAGAGCCAGACATGGACTCAAAAACTTTGAAAACCAACTTCTTCTGAACTTGAACAAGAAATTCTTGCTGCAATATTAAAATGTGTCAGTTCATGGGATGTTAGGAGACAAGAGATTTCTCCAAATGTCTCGACACTCAGGTCCAAGTTTTGAAAATGTTGTCAGGAAGTTAAAGTATTGTTCATTGTTGATCCATTACAAGATTGACTAGACAATATTTTAACTAGAGTTGATGACAAACGAGTTGAAGTGATCTATTCCTTTGTTAGTTGTGTCTAATGCTCCTTTTTTCAAACAGACAACTTTTACTTAAATGTGTTTACTGCAGTTAAAATGACACATTGGTTTTATTTTGTGTTAAATAAAAACTTTCAAAGGTATAATCATTCCTCTTTCTTATTTTGCTTAATTGTATTTAACTCATCACTGAAATTCTGACACACAGAATCAAAAGTCAAAGTCAAAGTCAAAGTCAACTTTATTGTCAGAACTGCAATATGTACAGGACATACACAGGACCGAAATTGCGTTTCTCTCAGTCCCTCGGTGCAACAGTAACCATCTAAACACTAAACACTAAAACATTTAATAAACATAAGCATAAAATAGTAAAAAAAGTGTAACACTGTCCTGAGTTTTTTCATAATAGTATAAAAGTATGAAAATTTACACCAACACTGAAACACCAAACACCCCTAAACACAAACACCCAATGAACATAAGCATAAAATGAAATAATAAAAGTGTAATACTGTCCTGAGTTTTTGCATAGTAGTATAAAAAGTATAAAACGTATATCTATAAAATAAACTGAAGTTTCTAGTCCAAGTGTGAACTGTGTCACAGAGTAAACACAATAAAAACATGCATTATCTGCAGCATTGTTCATTAAAATGGCTCAACACTATTAATGTATTACAGAAAATATGCATACAGTACGCACACTTAATGGTATTGTAGACCATTGCATTAGTTAATACATTCAGCAAGTACTTTTACTTTAATACTTTAAGTATTTTTAAAAGCAAGTACTTATTTACTTTTACTTAAGTAAAAATATTAATATGGTACTTCTACTTTTACTAGAGTAAATTTTTGTCTGTTTATTTGTACTTTTACTTAAGTACAGTGTTTGAGTACTTTCTCCACCACTGGTATTATTACAGTATTTGGGTACCGTGCGGTGGCGAATCCACTTCTCAGAAACATCCAGGCTGGACCAGAGGATCCCCTCATCATCACCTCCTGCCATGTCCTCCTGTACAGTGGAAGAAAAATGTTTCAGGGCTGCTACAAACAGGTTCATAAAACCATCTTTTTTGGTAAATGCAAATGCTTATTGTCAATTACCATGTGACGTGTGCTGCTGACCACTTGACCAGGTCACCCTTGTAAAAGAGATCTCCATCTCAACTGACTCTACCTGGAAAAATAAAGGTGATTGATTGATATAGCAGACATCTGGTGAATATAAAAGTTTATATTGTCTGATATTTAACAGGTTTGACTTCAGCTCAACTTTTGTACACAAGCTTGAGTTAAAAACATGAACATCTGATAATCATAACATTAACACACAACAACTGACAATCATTATATTAACACACGAACATCTGATAATCAAAATATTAATACATAAACACCTGATAGTCATAATATTAAACACATAACGTTTAGAAAACACTTTTGTAACATCTAGTTGAGAGCCATATCAGTCAGGAATAGTAATAAGCATTAGATAAAGAAACACCACAACGTTCATAAGCACAGCTAGTAGCTAGCTGTGTGACTGACAGCAACACACGACACCACGTCACGCACCACAGATGAGAACAGCTCAAACTTTGCTCATGTGCACTTAGAGATTTATTAAACTCACAATTATTACTTGCTTACCTGTGTAGAAAGGCACCATTAATAATTACTGCTGTTTCAACCTCTCTAGTTGGCCGTGTGATCAGCTCTGAGTGTAAACAGAGATGGTCCCCCTGCTCCCCTCCCTCCTGGCTCGAACCGGAAGCGCTGGCGATCCGTGGCGATAAGAGACGAGTCCAGGCTCGAGGGCGACGGAAAATGCGACCTGTACAGTCCAACAGAAGCAGGGCACCGGAAGTTTCTAGCGCGCTAGTTATAATTAGATTCAATGGAAAAGCCGCAGGCGGCGCCCAGCGGGGAACCGCGGGAAACCGGAAGTACGTCACAATCAGAAAACGTTTTTTGAAACAAACAATCATTACTCATAAAATATTTATCCTACACAACTAAAAACATATATGCATGCATTTCGAAATATTTTTATTTTATTATTTCACTTTTGTAAAAAAAATTAAATCTTCAAATGATGAAGAGCTGCAGTTCCAAGGAGGGGCGGCGCCCCTAGCGCCCTCTAATGGCGGCCGCCGCTGCTCTGCATGTAAGTGCATAAAGCTCTCTAGGGGCAGAGAGCCTTCAGCCTTTCCTGTTCCTGAGTGAGGACAGGAGCAGGTGGGAAGAAGGAAAGATCAAACTCCAGACTCCTATGGTTTAAAGTCAAGACCTTGGGGATGTATGCGGGATTAGGCCTTGGGGTGACCTTTGACCCGTCAGGGGCGAATCTGGTACACATTGGATGTACAGACAATGCATGGAGGTCACCCACGCGTTTCGCCGAGCAAAGGGCCAAGAGTAGAGCGGTTTTATAAGATAATAAATCTATCTTAATCTCGCTCAGTGGCTCGAATGGAGGATCACAGAGAGCCCCCAAGACCAGGCTAAGATCCCAACCAGGGGTCAGGATCCTGCTGGGTGGTTTCATTCTTAGCACGCCCTTCATAAATCTTATTATGATTGGATACGCGCCAGGTGTCCTGTGTCCCCAGCCTTCGTGACAGGCTGAAATTGCTGATAGGAAAACTTTAATCGTTGAGAAAGAACGACCTTTTTCCAGTAAGTCCTGAAGGAAAGTCAGGAGCTGAGCCAGGTCACATGAGTAAGAAATAATATTTCTTTCTGTACACCAAGCTTCAAAAATACGTCATTTCTGTGCGTAGAGAGACTGTGTTGACACAGCACTGGCATTTTGAATGGTTTTTACCACATTTTCCAGCAGGCCTGATGCCATCAGCTTGTTCTTTTCTGCCACCAAGCTGAAATTTTTAACAGCTCCCAGCCTAAGCGGCGAGACTACTCTTTCTGGTGACATAGTTTGACCCTGAAGAAGAGCTGTTGGTGTATCTAGTTCCCCTCCAAGGGCCCTGGATGCTGTGATCCCCTGGGGGTCAACCAAGTTAGGGAGAAGGCCTTTTTTTCCCAAATTTATTTATTGAGGCTCTCATAGCAAATACAAACACATCTGTTAATTATATATAGAGAAACCCCGACTTTTTCTTTTTCCCCTCACAACATAAACAATTTTAATAAAACAGGTAAACACATAGCAGGTTCTACAATAACCAAAAAGCATAAAAAATAAAATAAAAACAAAAGAGAAAAAAATACAGACAAATCAACTAAGAAAAGAAATAGAAATAATAGTAATATTAATAATTAAAATATTATGAGGCAGCATGTCATCCCCTATGTAAAGTTGAGGCCTGTGGGATCCAGTCTGTCCAGGAGTGGTTTCCATATCCTAACAAATCTCTCACTTTCATCCCGTAAGGTGTAGGTCAGTTTTTCCAGAGGAAGTATCCTCAGAAGCTCGTTATACCAGTCACTCAATGTGGGGGCTTCCTGTGATATCCAAAACTTGAGGATGGCCTTCCTTGCAGCATGTAGACATGTTCCTATAAGTTTAGTGTTATGGGTGTTCTTTGCATTGTCCACTTTAGCTCCCAAAATACAGTGAAAGGGTGATAAATGTAGGTCATACCCCATCAAAGAGGTCACCTCAGCCTGTACCTCCCCCCAAAACTTCTCAATCTTTACACATTTCCAAAACATATGTGTGTACGTACCAGGTTCTAAATTACATTTACTACAGGTTGAAGATCCCAGTCCCATCCTGCCCCTCAGTATTGGCGTAGTATGAAGCCTGTGAAGTATTTTAAATTGTGTCTCTCTGTCCGCATTACACGTCAACATATTATGTGTGTTTCTCAAGATTGATGTCCAGGTGTCATCCTCAATATGCCAGTCCAAATCCATTTGCCATTGTCTCCGTAAATAATCACAGGAACATTCTAGATTCGACCCAAGTTTCTCATAGATATAAGATATAAATTTCTTTGATTTGGTCTTAATAAGAATGTCTTCTAGAAACGATGTCTTTGGGGCCCTAGCATTTTTATGTAAAAAGTGCCTCATCTGTAGGAAACGGTAGAAGTGAGATTGTTGCAAGTTATATTTACTCTTCAGATTTTCAAATGATTCAATTGCTTCTCCTTCAAAAAAAATACTGAGGCAATCTAGACCCTTATCTTGCCAAATTTTGAATATCGGGTCCTGATATGATGGAGGGAAATCAGGGTTACACCATACAAGGGCTAGCAGGGAGAAGTGGTCCTTCATTTTAAAATATATTTTGATCTTATTCCATGTAATTAGTGTGCTCAGTACTATATAATTGTTTTGAACCTCAGTTTTTGCTTTCTTATAATTAACAAAGGGGCCATCTTTTAGGTTCAACACACACAGTTCTTGGATTCTACATCAATCCATGTGTTTGTACTATCTGGATTCACCCATTCTTTCAAGTATCTTATTTGAGCCGCCCAATAATACAAACGCATATTGGGCACGCCAAGTCCTCCTCTTTCCTTACTTCTTTGTAATTTACCTAATTTCATTCTGACCTTTTTCCCTTGCCATATAAAATTTGTAAACACCTTATTTAGATTTATGAAAAAGCTGTTTGGAATTGAGTTTGGTAACATCTGCAGACAGTATAACATCCTGGGTAATATGTTCATTTTGAGCACACTCATCCTACCCAACCAAGAAACAGGTAAAGTTCCCCATCTAAAGCCCCTTTTCCACCGGTCGGCTCGGGTCGGATGTTACGTCATATGTGCGTCGCAGAGACCCCCTTTCATCCTTTCCCACCGGATATTCCGAGCGGAGCCGCGCGAGATTTCCTGAGATTTTCGGGCTGGTTTCAGAGGGGTACTGAAGCGAGCTCACCCGCTCCGGAAGTAGGAAGGAGGAGACGAGAGCTGTTTTCACGGAAGCGAGGGACGCGATCACTGCAGGACTTTTACATGATAAACACGGTAAAAACAATTATTATTTTTTAAATTTATAGCAAAGATGGGTCTTCAGCTGAACGTGTCCTTAATAAAATCACGTACTGCTCAAAACTGCAC
>JBBPBX010049468.1:12415-25342 GCA_038048925.1 Garcialebias charrua
TCTACTACGAGTCCCTCCCGGATGACCGAGCTTCTCACCCTATCTCTAAATACAAACAAGAAATAAAGCCTATATGCTGAAAATGGCCTCTATAGTAGCCTCACTAGAAGGTGAAGTTATTTATTTATTTATTTATTTTTGCAATATTTTTGATGAAAATGTTTTACTCAAAATAAGTTTTCAGCATACAAATCAACTGTTGGAACAGATGAAATTTGTAAACAAGTCTGAGGTGAGTTGGAGATGCCTACATCGACTCAGACTATTTTGAGAGAAAAGTCGCACATATTTTCTCAACATGTTTCAAACTCAAACAAGAGGGCTGAATAATAAGTAATAAAAAATAACTGCTATGTGTTGTCGTCATTGTATGTTTCCATACAATGACAAAACTGGTTCTCTGCATTTAACCCATCACACCTGGGATACACCCAGGTGGAGCAGTGGGCAGCTATGCAAGTACCCAAGGAGCAAATAGGGATTACGGTATGTGTCTTGCTCATAGACACCATGACATGTGGGAGTGGGGAGATGAATCTGTGACTTTTTGGTCCCAAGTTGGCTGCTCGACCTCTACACCTCTGACTCACACAATGAAGTTGATATTTGTGCCAAAGTCTCAAGACATTCAGGAGAATTAACTAAACTGAACTAATGTTTGATAACTTCTCACAGCCCAGTGAGATGATGATGATGCATTTTATTTGTTGGACTGTGATTTAGCTGCTGTATGATTTAAGAAAGGACAGAAATGATGCCAGATGTCTTACCATTGATGATGGAAATGTCTCTGTTCTTGTAGAACTCTGACAGCGTGACTGAGGCTCCAGAGATGGAGGCCACGGTTCGAACGGTCCGGCTGCTGTCAGAGCAGTCCAGGTAGCTCGGCATTAGTCCCGTCTCATGGCCTCTTCCCATTATTCCGTTTCCCTGCAGTGCACCTCCTCCCTGGCCACGGCCCAAGCTGTCGGGGAAACTGAAGGAGTCTCTTGTACGGTCTCGACAGTACGACTTGTAGACCCACTGCACCACGGCGGTCTGGGTGGACATGGTGGTGTAGTGACAAGGCAGAACAACCGACTGGAATGGTATGGCATACCTCTTCTCATCGTTCACCAACACATGAACACCTGAGCAGGACGGAGGGAGGACACCTGGAGGAAATGATAAGGATCACAGTGAAAGTCAGCAGAGTTTAAAGGTGCAGTCTGCAGTTTCTGTAGCGCAGTCTGTAAGTTTTCTAAAAAATATATTTTTTAACATATTTCTTCACTTTGTCACTATCTCCTGACAGACTGATGTTAGACAAAGTAATCTTTGAAAAAACTATAGTCCCCTTGCTTCTCCAGGTGTTACTAAAAGCATTTCTAAAAAGCCACAGTGACCCGCCGTTAACCAGCCAATAAAAACAGAGTTTGTAACCAGCCAATAAAAACAGAGCTTGAATTTGAATCAGCCAATAAAAACAGAGCTTGAATTTGAATTTCAGCAGAGCAAGGGGGAGCAGAGCCATATATGGCTCTGAGGGGGAGGGATCAGAATGCTTTGCCTGTTGAAAATTTTTCTAAGTGCTGCGTTCTACAGAAACTGCAGACTGCAGCTTTAAAATACAATGAAAGATTGGACAATATTATTCAGTAAAAATGGTGTTGAATAAGAAAGTTTAAACAATGCTGAGTTAAAAAATAAAAAACAAACTCCACTTGAATGTATTTCAAATTATAGAGTAAATTACACAATCCCTCTGTTACAGTTGATAATGGAAGGTGGAATTCCCAACACGCGCGGGCCCGGCCCCGGTACCGCAGCAGCCGAAGCTGCAGGTGTTAGTTCAAAAAGAGATCGTGGTTTCCCAAATATGGCAGCTTTGAAAGTTCTGACGCTTTAAAAGTGTTCCATTGGCTGTCTGCTTTTGATTGACACCAATTTTGACCAACTGGGTGAAACTTTTCAGTTTCTAGAGCCAATCAAATGTGAGAAACCCAACAAGCTAGCTTGCACCCTCCTCCTGTTGTACCCCACGTGGGTCTTAGCCAATCAAATGAGAGCTAATTTTGACATCACAATCTTTTAGCCAATGAAATTGCCTTTCGATAGACATGTCACATGACATGGTTTGAGTTACATGAAAGGGCTGAGAAACACTTAGGAGCGATGACCGGCAGCTGTGCCCTTCGTGCGTCACACGGTAAGTGCGTGTTTGTTGACGTTTAGGCGTCGTTTTCTAACTTTGATCGCTCTTTAGCCATGGGTACATTAGATGGGAACATGAAATAAAAGCTTTTACAGCTTGATTTACAAGGAAAAAGAAACTGATCTCCCCCAAAGCTGCTCCTGCCTCCTGTGTGTGCGCCAGCTCTCTCCTTTGTGTGCGCAGCTTTGTGTGTCGCAGCAGGGCTGCTTCTGGGCTCAGGAAAACCCCTGTGGAGATGATTACACCTCTGTGTGTGTTATCAGAGTCTTATCTTAGGCTGTAGAAATGCAGCAGCACTGCTGTAGTTTCTTTGGGGGTGAAATATCTCCTCTTGTGAGATACAGTATACAGGTAGTCCCCGAGCTACGAGCGGCCTGCTGTCATTTTACTGTATTTCTATCATTTTTAGAGTAAATATATGAATGGAACAGATGTAAGCTTTGAATAGACAGCCATCCTGAAGTATGTTGAAGTACAGAAAAATATTCAGACATTTCAAGTTTGCATAATACAGGTGTTACACAGTATGGCACATTTACTGTAAAGTACTAGATTCACAAATTTCCGCCTGGACCTGCACATACAAAAACAGGCACAGAATCCTCAATTTTTATGCTATTGACTTCAAATTTGAAACTGTATTAGTAAAGACTTCTGTCTTTGGCCTCATATGAAATTCAAATCACTATCTTGTTGTGTCAGTGTGCATGTGCTTGACACATACAAATATTTTTAGGCGAGGCAAGAAAAATACTTTATTTCTGTGTACTCTCACTTCAATGAATAAAAAATAATAACAGATACAACAAATATGACTGCTGAAACTAAAAATTCAAAGTCTTATCTTTACAAAGACACCATCCAATTGTTTGTAGTACATAGGGTTCAAGAACAGCTTCTAATTCAATTTGGGTATGTATTTTTTAGGCGTTTTTTGGAATTTGGGGGTGAATACTAAGAGGTTCATCATGTGCTCCAGCATCAACGTGTGGCATGGAGGCTGCACAGCTGGAGAGAGAAACGCTTTGCAGAGAGTGGTGAAGGCTGCACAGAAGTCTGTTGGAGTCAGTCTCACCACCATCACAGACATCTACACCTCCAGATGAAGGAAGAGAGCCACCTGCATCATGAAGGACCCCACTTACCCAGCACACACACATTTTGCCCCACTCCCCTCAGGAAGGAGGTTGTGGAGCATTAAGTGCAGAACCACCAGACTGAGGAACAGCTTCTACGCCGACGTTGTTAGACTCATGAATCCCTAATCAGGAAAATTACTGTAATGACACTTTATTGGTGACATGTCACTTTATCCGCACTGCTGATTATCAATGCTATTGATTTATTGCCTTTAAGCTGCTGTATTCATACCCATCTGCTCACAACAGACTCATGTTCAAGCTGCTGTTTAATACATCTTATTATTGTTTAGCATATAAGATCCTTGTATATTGTATACTATTGTCAATTTTTTTTATACTTCATATTTTTGCTATTTTGGGGTGTAACTGGAACCTTGAGTACACAATTTAGTTCCACCTCATGTACCACATGTGATGCAAATGATAATAAAGGAACTTGAATCAACATCAAGAGACTAATCACTCTTGGAAATAATTTGAAATTTGTATATCAATAAATCAGAGTAACGTTCTGGGAAGAACAATAGAACTATGATGTACGGGTCTGAACTGAAACCTGACTGGACTTGTTCTGGTGCTACATTGGGCTCTGGGTCACATGAGGACCAGCAGCTGGGGCTCAGCAGTAATAATACACACACACCCAGAAACACTGCTGCTGTCGGTGGGAGGCAGAATAATCTGAACCTGATGGGGAGATATGAGAGGAGGGGTGAGGTTCTTCAACAAAGCCAGCCTGGTTCTGTTTTCTAAGAAATGACCCAGATGAGTTTTCTTTGGGCGGGGAAAGCTTTGATTTGTTCTTAAAAATAATAAAAATAAACAGTAAAATCTTGTTCACAGAGACAATTTGTACAAATTGATACTGTGTTTGTTTTGAATGGAAACACTTCATACTGTATTTGCAAGCTTTTGTTTTTATAGTGAATTTAAACTCAGCTTGGAGCATTTTTTTTTACATGATAAAGATTTGAAGCTTAAATGACTAAAATTATTTTCACTGACAGAAAGGTTGTGGGAATTTGTTGCAGTTCTTTGGATAAATCTCCTGATGCTGAAAAATCAGAAGCCAAAAACCTAAATGTATCCACAAAACTCCAGATGTCTCTGTACGACAGATCCTCAGTTCTAATGAAAGAAAAATGATCTTTTGATTGTTAAACTTTGTCATTGTAACTGAACACGAATAAACTGTTATCAAGGTGAAAACCAGATAAATAAGATAAAACAGGAAATATTTCAACAGATGTGTCTACACAGAAAGAATGATAAACAGTAAACAAAATAAAACAAAGTTTTAGTATTACCTTTGTTGAATCTCATATAATCAGAGGTTAAAAAATATTTTGAGTTTATGAATGAAAGCAAAAAAGATAAAAGAATTAAAACTGAGCTGCTAAAAATGGATTGTCCTAAACAAAATAAAACAAATAAAATTTAAAAAGCATCACTGTAGCTTCAGAAGAACATAACCAAAAAATATCTGGTCTTCTTAGAAACACCAAGCTGTGGGTCTATCCTGGATTTATGAGTTTTCTGTGAGGACCCCCTCCACAGAAGACCCCTTTATAGAAGACCAGCTCCACAGAGGAACACCTCCACTTTGGACCACTACCACAGAGGGCCACCTCAACAGAGGACCAGCTCCACAGAGGAACACCTCCACTTTGGACCACTACCACAGAGGGCCACCTCCACAGAGGGCCACCTCCAGAGGACCACCTCCACAGAGGGCCACCTCCACAGAGGGCCACCTCCACAGAGGACCACCTCCACAGAGGACCACCTCAACAGAGGACCACCTCCACAGAGGACCAGCTCCACAGAAGATCACCTCCACAGAGGGCAATCTCCACAGAGGACCATCTCCTCAGAGGACCACTACCACAGAAGACCACCTCCACAGAGGGCAATCTCCTCAGAGGACCACCTCCACAGAGGGCCATATCCATGGAGGAACACCTCCACTTTGACCCACCTCCTCAGAGGACCACCTTGACAGAGGACCACTACCACAGAAGACTAACTCCTAAGAGGACCACCTCCACAAAGGATCATCCCCACAAAGGACCACCTCCACAGAGGAACACTACCACAAAAGACCACCTCCACAGAGGGCAATCTCCTCAGAGGACCACCTCCACAGAGGAACACTACCACAGAAGACCACCTCCACAGAGGGCCACCTCCACAGAGGACCACTACCACAGAAGACCACCTCCACAAAGGATTATCCCACAGTGGACCACCTCCACAGTGGACCACTACCACAGAAAACCACCTCCACAGAGGGCCACCTCCACAGAGGAACACTATCACAAAAGACCACCTCCACAGAGGGCAATCTCCTCAGAGGACCACCTCCACAGAGGAACACTACCACAAAAGACCACCACCACAGAGGGCCATATCCACAGAGGAACATCTCCACTTTGGTCCACCTCCACAGAGGACCACTACCACAGAAGACCACCTCCACAGAGGGCCACCTCCACAGAGGACCACCTCAACAGAGGACCACCTCAACAGAGGACCACCTCCACAGAGGACCACCTCCACAGAGGACCATCTCCACAGAGGAACACCTCCACTTTGGACCACATCCACAGAGGACCACATCCACAGAGGACCACTACCACAGAAGACCACCTCCACAGAGGACCACCTCAACAGAGGACCACCTCCACAGAGGACCACCTCAACAGAGGACCACCTCAACAGAGGACCACCTCCACAGAGGACCACCTCCACAGAGGACCACCTCAACAGAGGACCACCTCCACAGAGGACCACCTCCACAGAGGACCACCTCCACAGAGGACCACCTCCACAGAGGACCAGCTCAACAGAGGACCACCTCCACAGAGGACCACCTCCACAGAGGACCAGCTCAACAGAGGACCACCTCAACAGAGGACCACCTCCACAGAGGACCACCTCCACAGAGGACCACTCAACAGAGGACCACCTCCACAGAGGACCACCTCCACAGAGGACCATCTCCACAGAGGACCACCTCACAGAGGACCATCTCTACTTTGGACCACCTCCACTTTGGACCACCTCCTCAAGAGGACCACCTCCACAGAGGACCACCTCCACAGAGGACCATCTCCACAGAGGACCACCTCCACAGAGGACCAGCTCAACAGAGGACCAGCTCAACAGAGGACGACCTCAACAGAGGACCACCTCCACAGAGGACCACCTCAACAGAGGACCACCTCAACAGAGGACCACCTCCACAGAGGACCACCTCCACAGAGGACCACATCCACAGAGGACCACATCCACAGATGACCACCTCCACAGAGGACCACCTCAACAGAGGACCACCTCAACAGAGGACCATCTCTACATTGGACCACCTCCACTTTGGACCACCTCCTCAGAGGACCACCTCCACAGAGGACCACCTCCACAGAAGGCTATTGTCTCAAAGGACCACCTCCAGAGAGGACCAGCTCCACAAAGGATCATCCCCACAGAAGACAACTTCCATAGTGGACCACTACCACAGAAGACCACCTCCACAAAAGGCAATCTCCTCAGAGGCCCACCTCCTCAGAGGCCCACCTCCTCAGAGGACCACCTCAACAGAGGACCATCTCCACAGAGGACCATCTCCACTTTGGTCCACCTCCTCAGAGGACCACATCCACAGAGGACTACTACCACAGAAGACCACCTCCACAGAGGATTATTCCTACAAAGGACAACTTCCACAGTGGACCACCTCCACAGAGGACCACTACCACAGAAGACCACCTCCACAGAGGACCACCACCACAGAGGACCACCTCCACAGAGGACTTCTACCACAGAAGACCACCTCCACAAAGGATTATTCCTACAAAGGACAACTTCCACAGTGGACCACCTCCACAGAGGACCACTACCAAGGAAGACCACCTCCACAAAGGATTATCCCACAGTGGACCACCTCCACAGTGGACCACTACCACAGAAAACCACCTCCACAGAGGGCCACCTCCACAGAGGACCACTACCACAGAAGACCACCTCCACAAAGGATTATCCCTACAAAGGACAACGTCCACAGTGGACCACTACCACAGAAGACCACCTCCACAGAGGGCTACTACCACAGAAGACCACCTCCACAGAGGGCCACCTCCAGAGTGCCACCTCCACAGAGGACCATCTCTACAGAGGACCATCTCTACAGAGGACCATCTCCACTTTGGACCACATCCACAGAGGACCACATCCACAGAGGACCACTTCAACAGAGGACCACTTCAACAGAGGACCACCTCTACAGAGGACCATCTCAACAGAGGACCACATCCACAGAGGACCACTTCAACAGAGGACCACCTCAACAGAGGACCATCTCTACAGAGGACCACCTCAACAGAGGACCATCTCTACAGAGGACCACATCCACAGAGGACCACTTCAACAGAGGACCACCTCAACAGAGGACCATCTCTACAGAGGACCATCTCCACTTTGGACCACATCCACAGAGGACCACATCCACAGAGGACCACTTCAACAGAGGACCACCTCCACAGAGGACCACAACTCCACAGAGGGCCATCTCCACAGAGGACCAGCTCAACAGAGGACCATCTCTACTTTGGACCACCTCCACTTTGGACCACCTCCTCAGAGGACCACCTCCACAGAGGACCACCTTCACAGAGGGCCACCTCCACAGAAGGCCATTGCCTCAAAGGACCACCTCCACAGAGGACCAACTCCACAAAGGATCATCCCCATAGAAGACAACTTCCACAGTGGACCATATCCACAGAGGACCAGCTCAACAGAGGACCAGCTCCACTTTGGACCACCTCCACTTTAGACCACCTCCACTTTGGACCACCTCCACTTTGGACCACCTCCACTTTAGACCACCTCCACTTTGGACCACCTCCACTTTAGACCACCTCCACTTTAGACCACCTCCACTTTGGACGACCACCTCCTCAAAGGACCACCTCCACAGAGGACAACTTCCACAGTGGACCACCTCCACTTTGGACCACCTCCACTTTGGACCACATCCACTTTGGACCACCTCCTCAAAGGACCACCTCCTCAAAGGACCACCTCCACAAAGGACCACCTCCACAGAGGACAACTTCCACAGTGGACCACCTCCACTTTAGACCACCTCCACTTTGGACCACCTCCACTTTGGACCACCTCCTCAAAGGACCACCTCCTCAAAGGACCACCTCCACAAAGGACCACCTCCACAGAGGACAACTTCCACAGTGGACCACCTCCACTTTGGACCACCTCCTCAAAGGACCACCTCCTCAAAGGACCACCTCCACAGAGGACAACTTCCACAGTGGACCACCTCCACAGAGGACCACCTCCACAGAGGACCACCTCCTCCAACTTGTTTTTTCAGCCGAGTACCCCTAACCAGCACAGAGTACCGTATTTGGTTTGTAAAAATGGCAAAACACTGCACTGTTTGCATCGTTATATATTTTAATCCTGAAGTTTGTCCTGAGCAGCTTGTGATAGAAGGTGGAGCTCTGTGCAGCATCATCTCTCTCATCAGCAGCCCTTCTGTCCAACTCCCTCCTCTTCATCATTCAGTCTTCAGCACTTTCAGCTGCAGGCTCTCTTTTCTACATTTTCCTCTCTGTTGACGCACTCTGTTTCAAATTATACATCTGATGTCAGACATCGTCCAAAATTAATCTTCAGGCTGGATGGAGCTCACACCTGTCTACTTCATGACAGGTGAAGGGTTGAAGAAAACAGACTGCACTGCAGCGTAAATAACATGGCAGCGTCTGTGCTGTTAAAGGGGACCAAATATTGGTTTTATAAATTTTTATGGTATGTCTGTGGGCTATCCAGACCATGTTCATATAATTTAATGCACAAAATAATTCTTAGATAATAAGATATCCCCTTTCTAGTTGTGCCTTTTCTGACTTCCGTTCTGAACAGGCTGTTTATGATAAGGCCACGCCCTTCAAAAATCTGTTTACATTAACTCCACCCTCCAAAGGGGACCCTGAGTCAGACCCAGAGGCAGACGCCATTTTGGGCAGGGCAAATGAGGCGCTGACGCGTCGCGTAGGCCGCTGAGAAACATCCATAAGTTCACCCTCCATGTTAAAAACTCTTCGTCTGACTCTTCGAAAACAAGCAATAAGGCTGCAGAGTAACACACTGGCTGCTAACTGCTATACACGCTCTCTCTAGCGGGGACCGCTTTTTTCACGGACCACATCCGGCGCGGACCGGATATGGTCCGTGAGCAGTCGTCCGGTTGATTTAAGAGCCCGTAAATAAGTTTTTTCGTTGATAGATAATTAGTTATTAGCGGTACTGCATTTTAACAACAACGAAACATCGAACTCTGAGATGAACTCAGGAAAAACAACCGTGACGTCTTTTATACTGAAGTGGGTGGAGCATCACCAGGGGTTGCTAGGTGAGCGGCTGGACTCAGGTTGGGGTGGGTTGTCCTGCGGCTTGTGACGTCACAAGCTGCAGGATTTGAAAACGAGACATTTATCCATCCATCCATCCATCTTCTTCCGCTTATCCGGGGTCGGGTCGCGGGGGTAGCAGCCTAAGTAGGGAGGCCCAGACTTCCCTCTCCCCAGCCACTTGGAGCAGCTCCTCCGGGGGAATCCCAAGGCGTTCCCAGGCCAGCCGAGAAACATAGTCCCTCCAGCGCGTCCTGGGTCTTCCTCTGGGTCTCCTCCCGGTGGGACATGCCCGGAACACCTCACCAGGGAGGCGTCCAGGAGGCATCCTAACCAGATGCCCGAGCCACCTCAACTGGCTCCTCTCGATGTGGAGAAGCAGCGGCTCTACTCCGAGTCCCTCCCGGATGACTGAGCTTCTCACCCTATCTCTAAGGGAGAGTCCAGCCACCCTGCGGAGAAAACTCATTTCAGCCGCTTGTATCCGAGATCTTGTTCTTTCGGTCATAACCCAAAGCTCATGACCATAGATGAGGGTGGGAACGTAGATCGATCGGTAAATTGAGAGCTTTGCCTTTTGACTCAGCTCTCTCTTCACCACGACAGACCGGTACAGCGCCCGCTTCACTGCGGACGCTGCACCTATCCGCCTATCGATCTCACGCTCCAGTTTTCCCTCATTCGTGAACAAGATCCCGAGATACTTAAACTCCTCCACTTGGGGCAGGACCTCCTCCCCGACCCGGAGAGGGCATGCTACCCTTTTCCGGCTCAAGACCATGGCCTCGGATTTGGAGGAACTGATCCTCATCCCGGCCGCATCACACTCGGCTGCAAACCGCTCCAGTGAAAGCTGTAAATCACGAACTGATGAAGCCAGTAGGACCACATCATCTGCAAAAAACAGAGAAGCGATTCTAAGGTCACCAAAACGGATCCTCTCAACACCTTGGCTGCGCCTAGAAATTCTGTCCATAAAAGTTATGAACAGAATCGGTGACAAAGGGCAACCTTGGCGGAGTCCAACTCTCACCGGAAACGAGCCTGACTTACTGCCGGCAATGCGGACCAAGCTCTGACACCGGTCGTACAGGGACCTAACAGCCCTTATCAAAGGGCCTGGTACCCCATACTCCCGGAGTACCCCCCACAGAACCCCCCGAGGGACGCGGTCGAATGCCTTCTCCAAGTCCACAAAACACATGTAAACTGGTTGGGCAAACTCCCACGCACCCTCCAGGACCCTGCTGAGGGTGTAGAGCTGGTCCAGTGTTCCACGACCAGGACGAAAACCACACTGCTCCTCCTGAATCCGAGGTTCGACTATCCGACGGACCCTCCTCTCCAGAACCCCTGAATAGACCTTACCAGGGAGGCTTAAGAGTGTGATCCCCCTATAGTTGGAACACACCCTACGGTCCCCCTTTTTAAATAGGGGAACCACCACCCCAGTCTGCCAATCCAAGGGAACTGCCCCCGATGTCCACGCGATATTGCAGAGTCGCGTAAGCCAACACAACCCTACAACATCCAGAGCCCTAAGGAACTCCGGGCGAATCTCATCCACCCCCGGAGCCTTGCCACCGCGGAGCTTTTTAACCACCTCGGCGACCTCAGCACCAGAGATCGGAGAACCCGACCCAAAGTCCCCAGGCTCTGCTTCCTCAGTGGAAGACGTGCCAGTAGGATTGAGGAGGTCTTCGAAGTATTCCGCCCACCGACTCACAACATCCCGAGTTGAGGTCAGCAGCACGCCACCTCCACCATAAATGGTGTTGGTCTCGTACCTCTTTCCCCCCCTGAGACGCCGGATGGTGGACCAGAATCGCCTCGAAGCCGTACGGAAGTCATTCTCCATGGCCTCTCCGAACTCCTCCCACGCCCGAGTTTTTGCCTCAGCAACCACCCGAGCCGCATGCCGCTTGGACTGCCGGTACCTATCAGCTGCTTCCGGGGTCCCACAAGCCAAAAAGGCCCAATAGGACTCCTTCTTCAGCCTGACAGCATCCCTCACTGCCGGTGTCCACCACCGGGTTCGAGGGTTGCCACCTCGACAGGCACCAACAACCTTGCGGCCACAGCTCCGATAAGCTGCCTCGACAATAGAGGCGCGGAACACGGCCCACTCGGACTCCATGTCCCCCGCCTCCCTCGGAACGTGTTCAAAGCTCTCCCGGAGGTGGGAGTTAAAGCTCCGTCTTACGGGAGACTCTGCCAGACGTTCCCAGCAGACCCTCACGATACGTTTGGGTCTGCCAGGTCTGACCGGCATCCTCCCCCACCATCGGAGCAAACTCACCACCAGGTAGTGGTCAGTAGACAGCTCCGCCCCTCTCCTCACCCGAGTGTCCAAGACATGCGGCCGCAGATCAGATGAGACGACAACAAAGTCGATCATCGAACTGCGACCTAGGGTGTCCTGGTGCCAAGAGCACATATGGACACCCTTATGCTTAAACATGGTGTTCGTTATGGACAATCCATGACGAGCACAGAAGTCCAATAACAGAACACCACTCTGGTTCAGATCAGGGGGGCCGTTCCTCCCAACCACACCCCTCCAGGTCTCACTGTCATTGCCCACGTGAGCGTTGAAGTCCCCCAGTAGAACAAGGGAGTCCCCAGGAGGCGCACTCTCCAATACCCCCTCCAAGGACTCCAAAAAGGGTGGGTAGTCTGAGCTGCCGTTTGGTGCATAGGCACAAACAACAGTCAGAGCCCGTCCCCCCACACGTAGGCGAAGGGAGGCTACCCTCTCGTTCACCGGGGTGAACCCCAACGTACAGGCACCAAGATGGGGGGCAACCAGTATGCCCACTCCTGCTCGGCGCCTCTCACCAGGGGCAACTCCAGAGTGGAAGAGTGTCCAACCCCTCTCAAGGAAACTGGTTCCAGAGCCAGAGCCATGCGTTGAGGTGAGTCCGACTATTTCTAGCCGGAACCTCTCAACCTCACACACTAGCTCAGGCTCCTTCCCCACCAGAGAGGTGACATTCCATGTCCCAATGGCCAGCTTCTGTAGCCGAGGATCAGACCGCCAGGGTCCCCGCCCTCGGCCACCACCCATTCCACAATGCACCCGACCCCTTTGGCCCCTCCCACAGGTGGTGAGCCTATGGGAAGGGGGACCACGTTGGCGAGCGCCTGGTGGCCGGGC
>JBBPBX010049471.1:0-25342 GCA_038048925.1 Garcialebias charrua
AAGCTTAGGATATAGTTGACGCGTCGCATAGGGCGCGAGGGTGCGCGCGCGAAAAGTGACGCAATCGCATAGTCCCCGCCCCCGCGCTTTGGCCAGCGCGTTGGTTTCGCGCGTGGTCGTGCACCTCCCAGATTTTGAAGCTCCGCAAGCCTAGCGCGCGCACCAAATTGATTGACAGGTCGGGTAGGGACCTCACCGACAGCCTTCACGCCAGAGCCTGCAGCTGTCTGCGCCGCTGTGGTCGTGGAAACGGCGTCGCGACGCATGGAGGAATGTTTTTTATGTGATACAAAGTATTAAATTCCCCGAGCGAGCAGAAAGCCATTTGTTTTGTTGTGTGATTTCAAACAGTTCTTCTTCTACGGTAGATTTCTTCTTCTACACCCTTTCTTGCAACATATGCACAGGTTTTAGAGAGTACTGCCACCTGCTGGTCAGTAAAAGAACAGCACTTTGCCATGCGCTGCCGTGCTACACTATAAACGCATGAAGCCGCACGGCACAGTGCGCGCGCAGCACGCGCGCTCCAGCTTGCGGACCAAAGCGCGACTATATCCGAGCCTTGAAGCTTACCCCGGAATTACACTGCACGCGGCTCCGCCCCGCTGCGGTCCGCATGTCGCAGCTGACGTGAGTCCTCGCCCACTGCCTCCGCTCCCCTCAGGTCCGCCTGGATGCGCCGCTCCAAGACACGTGCGAGATCGCGCGATAAATCAAGTGATAAATAAGTAAGTCAGAACAAAACAATTCATTCGGTGGAAAGAAGGAGAACAACTGTAGAGAGACTGCTGCCTTGATCTTCTCTCGTAAATGAGCTACATGGTTTGAGCAACAGGAAGTGATGTTTACATTTCAGAATAAAATACTTTTTTATTTATTTATTTTTGTATTGCGTTATTAGGTGTAGTCATAGTCATAAATATAATAGTTTAGTCATAGAATAGTCATAATTGATAGTTTGACAGCATTTTTGTACAAATAAATCCGTATAGAGCTAGGATTAGTCCGCCCGTGGTGATTTTATTTTGTAAATACGGAAGTTGTGCTCGTTCCTTTTCCTGTTGGTGCGACGTAATCTTCAAAAGTTGACTCCGGCACAGCTCCGTCATCCGGCAGAAATAGAAAAATTTCTAATTTTGACGGACTGCCGTCCGCTCTCCGCAGCTCGCCGCCGCCGTGCGGAGCCAGTGTAAACTCTGTCATTGATTATAATGGGTGCGTATTTGCTGCGGAGGTCGGACCGGAGCGGGGCGGAGCCGTAACGCATGTGGTGTAATTCCGGGGTTAGGATATAGTTGACGCGTCGCATAGGGCGCGAGGGTGCGCGCGCGAAAAGTGACGCAATCGCATAGTCCCCGCCCCCGCGCTTTGGCCAGCGCGTTGGTTTCGCGCGTGGTCGTGCACCTCCCAGATTTTGAAGCTCCGCAAGCCTAGCGCGCGCACCAAATTGATTGACAGGTCGGGTAGGGACCTCACCGACAGCCTTCACGCCAGAGCCTGCAGCTGTCTGCGCCGCTGTGGTCGTGGAAACGGCGTCGCGACGCATGGAGGAATGTTTTTTATGTGATACAAAGTATTAAATTCCCCGAGCGAGCAGAAAGCCATTTGTTTTGTTGTGTGATTTCAAACAGTTCTTCTTCTACGGTAGATTTCTTCTTCTACACCCTTTCTTGCAACATATGCACAGGTTTTAGAGAGTACTGCCACCTGCTGGTCAGTAAAAGAACAGCACTTTGCCATGCGCTGCCGTGCTACACTATAAACGCATGAAGCCGCACGGCACAGTGCGCGCGCAGCACGCGCGCTCCAGCTTGCGGACCAAAGCGCGACTATATCCGAGCGTACGGTCCGCTGCCTGGACGGCGTGGGGCGGGCCGCGCTCACGCGTCCTGCGGGCTGAGTTGGGCCTAAAACGTCCAGCTCAACTAAACAGGCGTCGGCTGCCGAGTGGCGTCTCTTCCGGACGACAGACCCTACCAGGGTGGACTCTGAACTGTCCTCTGAACTGTTACCGAATCCCTCCAGGAGGTGACAGTACCGGTACTCCTGGTTTGGTGGAAGTGTGCATGTGCGTGTGTGTGTATATGTTTGCGTGTGATTTTCCTGTTTTGAATGTATTGAAAAGAATTGCACTTTTAGTTTTGACTGGAGCTATTGCTGCCCTTGTTTTAAATTGTAAATATTTTTAGGATTTTTTGCACTTTTAATGTTGATAGGATTTTAACAACTGTAAATATTTTAAATTTAGGATTTTATATATTAAACTACTGTGCAATTTAAATGGTGTCAGTGTGTAAACTTGTCCCAAACCTCCTCTGCAAACGGGCCTGCGTGCTTTTAAAGGTAACTTTTTAGGTACAACCATTTTAACCAATTTTATTTATTTAAAATAGTATATTTAAACCTTTTAAACTTCAGTACTCTATTTTAACCACACCTGACCCGGCTACATATAGAATACAGGCTGATCCATGAATCAAATGAGATCAACTTTATTAACAAAGCAGATTTAAACAACAAGAGTTGACCAATGTGCTGAACAACAAACTCCAAAATAACATCCATAAAACAACAAAGTGAAGGTGTTCAAACACAACATTTAAGAACAAGTCCAGGTGTTCAAACACAACATTTAAGAACAAGTCCAAATCTATTCTTAAAGGAGTCAATGAAAAAAGACTTGAGCTGCTAAAATCATTGGAAGCCAAAGGAAATGAACTTTTCAGTTTGAAACGTCTCAATCCAGAGGCTGAACATGATGGAGAGTAGAAGACTGTTGAGGCTCTTGTTGAATTCTTTCACTTTGAATTCTTCAACTTCACGTGGATCAAACTGGAACACATTTCTAACTATTTCACTCCTTTGATTCTGTCAAACAGATGTGAGCAAGAGGAAACAGCTGTTAAAGGAACACTGGCCTCAACCACCACATGCTGCTGAAATCACTTGTGGACAATATTTTCCACTGATGATCCACAGAAAAGTCATCTTGTGTGCAGCGTTCAAAATCACTTTTCCTGCTGCGTTCATGTTTCCACTTTGTTTTCACAGCAGATGTTTGCAGCAAAGTGGACTTTATTTCAGCTGATGTGTCCCGAGTGTTTGAGTCTGAGACCAGAGACATGTTGGAGTCTGCTCACAAGAAACACTTCAATGAACACGTCCAGCTTCAAGTGTCTCACAGAAACCTCTGTTTGTCTTTCTCTAAAGTCTTCAGAGTGGACAATCAAATGATGTCCTCGCATCACTTTTCACATTTAGGACACAATTTAAAACAGCAGCACAACCAGCTGTTTGATGAAACACTATGTGACTCCATGAAGCATCAAATATTCTACATTTAGCTGCTGATGAAGGAAAGAAAATCATTTTGACTTTGAAAACATCTCAACTCTGTGAGTTCAGTCAAAAAACACAAACACAAAAACACTTTTGGATGAAAAAACATTTGAGTGTTTCAAAACATGAAAGTAGTTTCTATGTTGAAACATTTCCAGATGTGTTTTTGAACTGTTCCTCTGGATCATTCAAACATCTGTTTATTGTCTGTCTGTCCATCCATCATCTAAAGCCTGAGCTTCACAACCAAACATTTCTGACAAACACTGAACCAAAGGTTCACTTTGAAATGAAGCTTTGAACTATTTAACATCAACTTTCACATTCGTTAACAAAACTTTGTGATTTGATGGAAACATGAGTTTTGGAAACTTTAAAAATAAAAAGATTTAATTACAGTCATAAGATTTTTGATGTCCAAAGAATGATTTAGATTTAAATGTCTTTGTGTTTGACTATAAAATGGACAAAAATGTCTCCGTTGAGCTCAAACTGGTTTCTGTGGAGTTTTGGATCTTTTGAATCCAAATCATTGGATCTGTTGATGTTCACTGATTTACTAAACTCAAACCTCTGATGGATTTCTTGAAATGTGCGCAGGTTTCTGTGAGGAAAACATTGAACATTTACATTTGCAACAGTCGCTGGATGTGCTGAACAAAACGTTGAACTTTGTGAAAAACAAACATTTTATTTCTTGTATGTTTAGAAGTTCAGAGTAAAAACACTCAGCACAAAGTCATGAAGAGCGCTCCAACAAATCAGGAAGTCAAAAACTAAATCCTTCAAGTTTGTTCTCATCTCGATGGTTAATGCATTCCTCATTAAAGAATTATCAACCAAAATGGAGCCAGCTGCCAACTAGCATGTGTTTGTTTAGCTGCGGAAACAGCCGAAGTGACAGAAAATAGGTGAACAATGTTGACGTGTGTGGAAAAGTTGTTTGTGATGGAGAACAGTTTGAATTTGTTACTTTGTGTTTATGTTCTAATTTGTTGAGTAAAGTTTGGCAGCAGATAAATGATGACTTCTGTTTTATTATTATTATAGCTGCTTTACTCATTTTGTCTCTTTTATTTAGCGTTTAGCTGCAGATTCATTCTTATATTTCCACCTAAACGTCTTCTAGGAGATTCTACGCTTGTCCCATTCCTCCATATTTGTTGACCTCCACAGACTCCAGCAGACAAATGGAGCTCCATCATGTGACTCCAGTTTCCACATGATGTTTGTCACATTCAGCTGAGTGCTCTGTTCACACACAGTTTGTAGACACATTTCAGAATTACACATGAATATATGTGGAAAACTACCGGAGTCAACTCTTTCACACTGGAGGAGAACATTTTCATGTTTGACTTCATAGTTTGTAATGAGGAGCTTTTAAAGAAACTCCCTCCAAGTCTTCACTGGATGAACATGAAGTGATGAAGCTTTGGATCCATCTTGATCCACAATGATCTCCATGCAGTCCTCTGACTCTGATGTGCAGGTGAAGCTGTGGAAAAAGAGCTGTGAGCTTGTGGGCCTTCAGGAGGCCTGATGCAGCCTGATGGGACCATCACACTGAACAAGTCCACAACCTCCTCCATCATCAGGGACACTGAGGACAACACTGAACCTCTGTCTTCACTGTTTATTCACAAAGTGTCCAACTCTTTTCATACACGTGTCTTTAGAGTTACGTCACCAAAATTCAAGTCATTTAGATTCAGACAGCAACAATTTACAACATAAAGTTTAGAAACAGAAAAATCCCACTGACCATCAACAGGAACATCTGACTCAGTCTGTGGTCCTCCCCCAGAAAATGTTGAATAAAGTAGATGTGATTTCCTGCATTTTGTTGTATTTTAACAGGTTGTTAAACATCTACATTTGTAAACATTTTCATCCTACCCCCCTCCTCCTTGACGGTTCCGACTCTTCTCCTCTGAATTCACTGTCTGACTCCACATGTGAAACCTCCAGGCACCTCCTCCGTCTGTTCATGTCCGTTGCCTGTGGGCTCCTGCCCGCGTACGACTGCCTGGTTAGCTCGGCACTCACCCCGTTTTTCTTGCAAAATACAATAATAATAATAATAATAATTCAACCTGAAGAGACTCACAAAACGAGAGAGAGAATACAATTAAAATGTTTTATTGATTAAGGTTTCTTTGGCGCTCGGGCCCCGGCGGAGGGCATGCATGCCGGACTGCTGAGAGCTTGAATGTCCGGCATAGGGAGATAGATTATGGATATCTACCCCCCGGGACCCGAACCCGGTGGTGGAGAAGGGATCGCAGACGTCCAATCCATCCCACCGGTACGTGAATGACGGCCAGCCAGCGGCCGACGGCTCCGGACAACCCTGAGACGAACACCAGCGCAGAACCTCCATCCTGAGCAAGCACGAAGCGACAGTGGGAAGGAAAAACTCCCTCGAGAGGAAGAAACCTCCAGCAGAACCAGGCTCAGGACAAGCGGCCATCTGCCATGACCGGCTGGGTCGCAGGGAACAGGAAGCAGGAATGCACACAGCAGCAGGACCAAGACGAAGGCGAGCAGGACAACCCCAGGCGGCGGAGGCGGGACGCAGAACAGGGGGGAGCCGAGGAACCAGAAACCCCGGGAGGAGACGGGGAGGTGGAGGGAGGCGACTAGACTGGCAACGGGCAAACAGGAAGAGCTGAGGAAAGGGTGCCTTATATCCAGGTGGACAGTTGATGAGTGATTCGATGCAGCTGTGAGTCCTGCCATTGTTGAATTTGCGTCTTCGACTTCATTAAAATACATAATTTTAGTACATGTTATTATGTGTCAGAGGAGGGCTTAGGAATAGGAAAAAAAAATTGACCCAAAGGGCACTTGGGGGCAAGGAGCAAAAGGGGCAGGTGCTCAAGCCAACCCCCCCGCTGCACGTCCCTGAATGGGAGAGCATTCTAAACTTGAGAAACTGGTCTCCTCTGTCCCCAGACGTCTGTTGAGTGTTGTAAACACTTACACACTTCTGAAAGGGGGATGCCACACAATGGTAAAAATGGACTTGTCCCAACTTTTTTTAGGATTTGTTGACGCCATGAAATTTTGAAACAACATATTTTTCACTTAAAATGATACATTCTCTAAGTTTAAACTTTTGATCCGTTGCATCAGTTAGACAAGCCACAGGTGCGCCTGCTACTTCTGTTTCTGAGTTTTCACCTATCTCTGCTGGTTCTGCTTTATTCGAACAGTTTGAACCAGTGTCATATTCCCTCTTGGACAAAATAGTTAAATCTGTTAAACCCACTAACTGCCCCACTGATTTCATCCCCACTAGATTATTGAAAGAGGTATTTAATATTATTGGTCCTTATCTTCTTGCTTTTTTCAATTCATGTCTGTCCCTTGGAGTTGTGCCTTCTGCTTTTAAACATGCAACAGTCCGCCCCCTTCTCAAAAAAACAAATCTTGATCCCTTGGTTTTATCTAATTTTAGACCCATTTCTAATTTACCCTTCCTCTCCAAAGTTTTAGAAAAAATCGTTCTTATGCAAATTCAGCCTTTTTTGGAAAAAAGCACACTCCTTGATAAATTTCAATCTGGTTTTAGATCCCGGCATAGCACAGAATCTGCATTGCTGAGAGTTCATAACGACATAGCTCAGTCAGTTGACTCTGGATGCCCAGTAGCTCTGGTGCTTCTCGACCTCACAGCAGCCTTTGACACTGTGGACCACTCTGTCCTTCTGTCTCGCCTCCATGATTTTGTTGGGATTCGTGGCACGGCCCTGAAGTGGTTCACGTCCTATTTATCTGATAGGACTTTCTCTATCTTGCTCAATGGCTACTCTTCCTCTACAGCCCCTCTTCTGTGTGGGGTGCCCCAGGGTTCCATTTTGGGCCCTCTGCTCTTTTCCTTGTACCTGTTGCCACTTGGATCTATTATAAGACAACACAATGTCAACTTTCATTTTTATGCAGATGATTTGCAGATCTATTTACCATTAAGGCCTGGATCCAGTAACCCAATGTGTTCTCTCTTTGACTGCATCTCTGAAATCAAACATTGGCTAAACAATAACTTCCTATTTTTAAATGACAGTAAAACAGAATGGATTTTATTTGGTAACAAAGATGCAACTGGCCTGGGAAATGTGAATATTAACTTCAGTGACAGTGTGAAAAACCTTGGAGTGACCTTTGATAAGGCTTTACATTTTGACAAACACATCGCCTCTGTTGTCCGGTCTGGATTTTTTTATTTACGTCTTTTAAAAAAGGTCAAACCCTTTTTAAACCGTTGTGACTTGGAGAAGGCTGTTCATGCTTTTATCAGTTCTAGGCTCGATTATTGTAACGCTCTGTATGTTGGTGTGCCTCAGTCAACACTGAGCCGCCTCCAGCTTGTTCAGAATGCAGCAGCTCGCCTTTTAACCAACACTCCTAGATGGGACCACATCACACCTGTTTTATTCTCACTACATTGGCTTCCTGTCCGTTTTAGGATAGATTTTAAACTTTTATTATTTGTTTTTAAAGCTCTGAATGGCCTCGCTCCTACTTATATAACGGAGTTGTTAAGTTTCCCTGCCCGCTCCTGGGGCCTCATGTATCAACCGTGCGTGCGCACAAAAAACTTGCTTACGTCACTATCCACGCAAAACCCCGTATGTATCAAAACTGAACTGAACGTGAATATGTGCGCATCCAGGTACAATTCCACGCCTGCTCGGGAGCTGGCGTACGCACGTTTCTGTGGTTCTTGTTCCTTTGGCGACACTTACAGGTGATTCAGAGAAACTGAAGCCCCACAGTCTGTGGTTGACTTTAAGAGCGGCTTGAAGACCTTTCTTTTCAACCGAGCATACTTTACTCCTCATGATTCTACTTTTGATCTTAGCTAATACTGTTGTTGATTTTAATTGTTTTTATTATTTGTTTTATTGACATTTAATTCTGTTGCACCTTGTAGCACTTTGAGATTTTCATTAATCAGCTGCGTGCAGACGTGAGGAGAGCTGCGCTGCGCTTAATGGAGCCAAGTTATTGATTTAATTCAGAAATTCAATTCAAATGGACTAGTGTCTTACTTTTTTCACTTTTTTGACCATTTCCACTATTTTGAAAGAAACGGTTTAGCTCCGCAGACTTTTGAGCTGTGCCTGCTCATCTGGGTGTCGAGCCCATGGGCGCTGGCTGCTTGTAGCTCGCAGCCTTGGAGGAGCCAACAACCTCGAGCTGACAAACTCGTGGATGACGTCGGACACGGCTGTCAAGTTGTGGGCTGAGGTGCACAGTGCGAGGAGCGACAGGTGACGACAGAGCCGACGTTTGAGATGATCCCACTGTTTGACAGCCGAGCACCGCCGTCCAACAACCAGCACCTGTCGCTCCTTGCACTGAGCACCGCACCTCAGCCCACGACGTGACAGCCGCCTCCAATCGTTTGATTTATGATCTGCAATGTTTTTATGTTCTTCGTGTTGTAATTCATTGTCTCTGTTGCCTGTTGCGTGTTTGTTTGTCCAGCACTTTGGTGTGGACTTGTTCCTGTTTAAAGTGCTTTATAAATAAAATGGTATGGTATGGTATGGTATGCTTACAGGGCCTGACCTAACAAACGCTTTGGTGGGAGTACTCTGTAGGTTCAGGAAGGGCTCAGTGGCTGTAATGTGTGACGTGGAGCGCATGTTTCACCAGCATGTAACACCTCAAGACCAGGATTATTTACGCTTTCTATGGTGGGAGCATGGGGATCTAAGTGTTTCCCCCTCAGTCTTTCGCATGAAGGTTCACCTGTTTGGTGCAGCGTCTTCACCTGCGCCAATTTTGGTTTAAAACATCTAGCTGCACAAAGAAAGTTCTCTCCAACCACAGTGAAGTTTATTCAAAGAAACTTTTATGTAGATGATGGACTTGTAAGTGTTACATCAGACACAGAAGCAATAAAACTAGTCAAGGAAGCAAGAGAGCTGTGTAACACAGAAAAACTAAGATTACACAAGTTTGTATCAAACAGTGGCAATGTGTTAAAGTCGCTGCCCAGAGAGGAGTGTGCTGACAGTGTTAAAGATTTGGATCTAGCGCTTGGAGAGCCACTGATGGAAAGAGCGCTTGGTGTTCAGTGGTGTATTTCTTCTGATGAGTTTCAATTCAGAATAACTGTCAAAGAACATCCAATGACAAGAAGAGGAATCCTGTGGACAGTGGCGTCAGTGTATGATCCACTGGGATTTGTGGCACCCTTCATCCTAAAAGGAAAACAAATCCTGCAACAGTCATATCAGGAGAATGTCGGATGGGACGAGCCTCTTTCGGATCAGCTCTACAGAGAGTGGGAATCCTGGATTCTAGATCTTCAAAATTTGTCAAAGAGACAAATATATCAAAGAAACTAAAGGAATGCAAAGATGGAAGAATCAGGAAGGTGAAGCTGTTGATGAGTGACTCAACCTTGGATAAGGATGGAAAAAGGACTGTCAAGCCAGTGTATCTTGATAGACCAGTTCATAAAACTGTGTTGTTACTAGAAGCAGAGTAAATGCTAAAATGTAAATATATTTTATTGTAATGTTATACAGTATGTTTGAAGTGAAATTACAATAGGTTAGTGATTTGGTGGGAGTTTTACTGCCATAGTTTAGTTTACATGTCTTATTTTGTTTTGTGCACATTCTTTTGTTATGACTCTTATTTTGAAAGGCAAAAGTAGGAAGTGCTTTCCAACATGTTGCTAGGTAACCAAAGAAAGAAGATTTACGTGCTATGAAGGCATGATATTAGCAAGTATCTGTACAAAAGTAATTTAAGTTTAAGAAGTTCTTTATTACTATCATTTCTACCTCAAAAGGAAGGGTCAGCCAGCGAGGTATTTATATGTTATATCATTTTTATGTCAAGATTGTATTCATGACACCGTCTCACTTAAGTTTATGTTGTATTTTTAGTTCGACGGTAGTGTTGGTGTCAGTGACAACGAAAGTGAAGTGTAATAAGAAGATTTACATTAAAACTGACTACACACTAGCAGTTCAACAAATTCATTAATGCTGTAAAGAAGAGGTGGAAGTGACACAAAGAGCTTCATCAATTCAAATACACAGTAATTCAAACTGCTTAGCTAACATTCTAAGCATGGCCTCTGTTTTTTTTACACAATGTGGTGTGTTGCGAGTTGGGCTTGTTACAATAGAGTGGTTGGTTGCTTATTTTGTGCTTGTTTTCATAGAGGTGGTTGCGTGTTTCGATCGTGAGATCTGGCAACACGCATGAGAGCGCCAAGATTGCGTTTAGAGGCGGTGAAAAAGCCACATCGACTTTGTCTGTCCGTGAACGTTTTCAACATGTCCAAATCCATAGTTGAGATACTGAGAGAAACAGCAGCTGAACTGGAACAGCGAGAAAATCGGCAGCAACCAGACATGGTTCGTCTCCTGTCTCCCACCACGTTGTCAGCAACAACGTCGTCTACACCTGCAACTCCAGATCGCAGAGGTAAGATTTCAACCAGAACGCTAACAGTTGTAGAATCAATTTAAGAGTCGCCTTTAGCAGAAGGCACATTTTGTGCGTTTGTTGTGTCAAGCTACCGCAGTATCTGTTAAAGGGGACCACACATGCAAAATTCACTTTTTAATGTTTTTTTACTAAACTTTGGGTATTTACTTCATAAAAAAACAGTCCTTGTGCCAAAAAAATGCACCCAGTGGTTTATTTACTCTAAGTAGATTTATTTATTTTTGATAAATACACCAGGATTCACACTTCCTGCATTTATTGACGTCACAAGCCGCCAGCCAATCAGATCAAACCTGAGTCCAGCCCCTCACCTAGCAACCCCTGGTTAGGCTCAACCCACTTCTGTATTAAACACATGACTGTTGTTTTTCATGATTTCATCTCATCTTTTGTTTATATGTTCTTAATTTCATGTGTACAGCACTTTGTTGCAGCTGTGTTTTTTTAAATGGCTTTATAAATAAAGTATAATTGTTATTTTTATGTTTTAGTTCAATTTTTAGTGTATTTGCGATCGCTGCCAACGCGCAGCCGGCAAAAATTAAACGAGCGGACCACAGGCGGAAGGACCGGGTTCGACGGGACCCTCTTCCGGCGCGATGGAGCGGAGCTTCAACTGTACAGCCTTGCAGCAGCCTCGCAGCAGGCTCGCAGCAAGAGGACCTTCTCCTTACAGATTAATTTACGGGAGACACTTGGTGAACTTTGTGTTGTCTTCACTGGAACAGCGATAACTCCCAAAATCTCATCGCGTGCAACGAGCGGAGCTGGCGAAAACCGGAAGAGGAACAAGCTAACATTAGCTTCGGATTCGGGTGGTCTAATGCTAAAAGGAGCAGCAAACTGCGGCGCGCTCAGACGGGTTTCGGTAAGTTATCTTAAGCTAACACTAACAGTAAGTCAAATGAGTAATAAAAAAAGAGCTAATTTTAAAACAACAACACATTACAGATACTGGCTGTTACAGAGGGCGTGAACAGATCGTTGAAGGGCGTGGACTTCAAGAAACCGGTCGTTCAAAACGAAAGTTAAAAATGGCAGAATTAAAAAGGGTATAATTGATTATCTAATAATTATTTTGTGCATTAAATTGAAGGAATAGGGTCTGGATATCCCACAGAAATACCATAAAAATTTAAAAAATACATCTGAGGTCCCCTTTAAAATATGACTTTTTCACGATGGGTGACCAATTGCCGCCCCCCACCCCACCCCATGTACTTTTTCACATTACATTCTTATTACAGTATTAACATCCTTTTTATTTTATATAATTCTAAATTTTAAAAAACTGACATATGTCCTACTTGACTGTGAAAGGATTTTTTTTTAAACTGTCCTCACTTGTAGACAGGAACAGATATCAAGAACGTAGCAAATTAGGAAACCTTGTCTTTCACTCAAGCACCCACTTTGGAAGACAATAGTCTCATTTGAATAGAGCTTTGGAGCGTGACGTCACTGGTCCACCGCGCACAGCATTGTGGGTAGTTTTTTTTGTAGTTTTTTGTAGATCCGCCATTTTTCCTGCCTTGCTCGTATTTTGTTTGAATCAGGTTTCAACAGCTTAGCAATGGTCCTAAATTGCTGTGTAATAGGATGCAATGTCTGTTCACACGACAGAAAAGGTAAAAAAATAAGAAAACGGACTCGTTTTATAGTTTCCCTACCTGGAAACAACGCGAGGGCGATCTTGTGTCGGCCATAACAAAAAGGAGACGAATGGCATGGGTATCAGCAGTGAGACGTCCTGATGTGACGTTCTCCAACATCACAAGATGCTTGTTTGTTCCAGACATTTCCATTCAGGTGAGTATTTTAAATCAGTTTACTGGAGTTGTGCCATTTTGTCAAGGTGTATCATGTTTTGGTCGAGTTCAGTGCATAGTGGGTCAACCAAGTTTAGGTCGGACATCTGTGTTATTTTAAAATAAACTGTTTAAAGTTGATTGTGTTGTCACATTGACTGTAGCATATTGTTTTTTATTATTAATTTATTTCTTTATTCATTTTATCAAAATAAATACCCAACAAAGACAAAAAAAAGAAAATATAAAATGAAAGGCAGCAGAAAGAAGAAACTATCTTATTATATCTGCCCCTTTTCCAAACAATCTATTCAAAGAATAATCTATAAGTAACAAAAAATGAGTAACTCATCTCAATTTTCAAATTTCAACATATTATACATTAAAGCGCTTCATCTTTTAACAAAATGTGTCTGAATATTTAAGGGTAGTACATTGTTATGACATTTATACATCACCATTAAAATAAGTTTGGGCAGCACGGTGGCACAACTGGTAGAGCTGCTGCCTCTCAGCGAGAAGGTTGCCGGTTCAAATCCCGGTCCGGGGCCTTTCTGGGTGGAGTTTGCATGTTCTCCCCGTGCATGCGTGGGTTTCCTCCGGGTACTCCGGTTTCCTCCCACAGACCAAAAAACATGCTTGTTAGGCTGATTGGTGACTCTAAATTGACCCTAGGTGTGAGTGTGAGAGTGGATGGTTGTTTGGTGTGAGTGAGACAGGTCCCTCTTGTAAATGAGTCCCCGTGACTCAACGAGGCTAGCCTGTATAAATAAAGGTTGAATGAATGAATGAAAAGTTAATCTACCAATGGAACTTCAGTAATTTCAACAACAAAAAATATACTAGATGGATGACAGTAATGTTTTCTAGCAATAATTATGTTACTGATCTGCGTTCTCTTCAAGGCAAATCTTCTTATGAGATGGATGAGTCAAATCCCGACTGGGCTCCAACACTGCACTTGGGACACTCCGAGGTGAAAGAGACGTTACAGCAGAGCACAAGGGGAAGATGAAGGCCAGGAAGTGACGGAAAGGCAAAATCAACAAGCAGTGGAGGCAGCAGGAGATGATCATCAGCAGGTGGTGGAGGCAGCTGGAGATGAGCACCAACAGGTGATGGAGGCAGCAGGAGATGATCATCAGCAGGTGATGGAGGCAGCAGGAGATGTGCAACAACCAGTGGTGGAGGCAGCAGGAGATGATCATCAGCAGGTGATGGAGGCAGCAGGAGATGAGCACCAACAGGTGATGGAGGTAGCAGGAGATGATCATCAGCAGGTGGTGGAGGCAGCTGGAGATGAGCACCAACAGGTGATGGAGGTAGCAGGAGATGATCATCAGCAGGTGGTGGAGGCAGCTGGAGATGAGCACCAACAGGTGATGGAGGTAGCAGGAGATGATCATCAGCAGGTGGTGGAGGCAGCTGGAGATGAGCACCAACAGGTGGTGGAGGCTGCTGAAGATGAGCACACACAGCTTGTGGAGGCTGCTGGAGATGATCATCAGCAGGTATGGAGGCAGCAGGAGATGAGCACCAACAGGTGATGGAGGCAGCAGGAGATGAGCACCAACAGGTGATGGAGGCAGCAGGAGATGAGCACCAACAGGTGATGGAGGCAGCAGGAGATGAGCACCAACAGGTGATGGAGGCAGCAGGAGATGAGCACCAACAGGTGATGGAGGCAGCAGGAGATGAGCACCAACAGGTGGTGGAGGCAGCAGGAGATGAGCACCAACAGGTGGTGGAGGCAGCAGGAGATGAGCACCAACAGGTGGTGGAGGCTGCTGGAGAGGAGCATGAGCAAGTTGTGGAGTCTGCGGTGGAAACCCCACGAGAGGACATCACTGTCGCTGCAGATGGGGAGGAGGAAGATGAACCAGCAGCAAAAAGGCGACAAACAGAATGTCAGTTGTGCGAACAAAGAATATCAGAAATTAATCGTCTCTTACAGGAAAACAGGGAGCTCAGGTCAGAGCTGAATAAAAAACAGCTAGACAAAGAATTTCTTAGGGGTGACACAAAAAAAGTCAGGTACTATACAGGACTTCATTGCTTTGCCGTATTGTTGTCATTGTTTGAATTTGAAATGAAACAGATCCATTTTGAAGTAAACATTTGATGTAATTAAACATTTCCAGTAAATGTGATGAACGTGTGAGTTAATACATTTTATAGAAAACACACAAAAATGTGCAAATATAAGTCAACAGCATGTTTTACATAATTATGTCTCCCTTGAAGTACAAGCTCTGAGAAATATCTTTAGGAAGCTTCATTCTGTAGCCGGGTCGGTTGTGGTTAAAATTGAGCACTGAAGTTAAAAGGTTTAAATATACTATTTTAAATAAATAAAATTGGTTAAAATGGTTGTACCTAAAAAGTTACCTTTAAAAGCACGCAGGCCCGTTTGCAGAGGAGGTTTGGGACAAGTTTACACACTGACACCAGTTAAATTGCACAGTAGTTTAATATATAAAATCCTAAATTTAAAATATTTACAGTTTAAAAAAGGCTAAAATCCTAAACTTAAAATATTTACAAATTAAAAAGGCAGTCAACTCCAATCAACATTTAAAAGTGCAATTATGGCAGTCCATTTAAAACAGGAAAATCACACACAAACATATACACACACACGCACACACACACTTCCTACACCAAACCAGGAGTACCGGTACTGTCACCTCCTGGAGGGATTCGGTAACAGTTCAGAGGACAGTTCAGAGTCCACCCTGGTAGGGTCTGTCGTCCGGAAGAGACGCCACTCGGCAGCCGACGCCTGTTTAGTTGAGCTGGACGTTAGGCCCAACTCAGCCCGCAGGACGCGTGAGCGCGGCCCGCCCCACGCCGTCCAGGCAGCGGACACAGGACCAGTCAGCAGAGGATGGACGACCCAGGTGGAGGCAGAACACCAGTCGGGACAGCCGTTGACGAACACCCAGGACAAATAGCCGACAGAAGGACGCCAAAGGACAAACAGCAACGAACACCAAGCTCCACCTCTAGCAGAGAGGGAAGCAGGAAGCTTGGCCAGTGGTCGCGAGAACAATACGCTAGCGCGTGACACAGCCAGCATGGATGACGTGTGTCAACTGAGAGAACTGAGCCCGTTTTAAACAGGAAGCCAGCCCCAGACCCACCAATCACATCACAGCAACTGTGGTGCGTTTAATGTCCGCAGGACATCCCAGTACCACAATTCTTTCTGTAGACGTCCAGCCATGTCTGTGTGGTCCACACAAGGTCACAGTGGTTTGATTATGCACCTGTGCAGAGTGGGTGATGCTTCTGCAGGTAAACTTCATCTCCTGCCTCCAGCTGCTGGATGCTGCATGTCTTGTATCTGTGAGGGAACTTTCTCCAGGCAGCAGCGATCACACCGAGTCCATCAGAAGATGCTCCAAGTTCAGGAGTTGGTGTTTATGATGAAACCACATGCTTTAACTTTAAGATTTTTTTTACTGCTAGCTGTATTTTAATGTAGGTGTTTTGATGATTCACACACCATTTTATTTCTGTGTGTAGACACACTGTTACTCAGCATGACCCACGGTGTTCTGGTGGCTCAGAGTCAGAGCAGAACCTGTGAACAACACAATTAAAATGGTGAATGAAAAGACAATCTATAATATATATATATATGCATCTTAATACATATACTGTATATAGTGATTATAGTAATCTAATCAAGATTTGAAGTCTACATGTTATTAGACATGCTCAAGTCATTAAAAATAAGGTAATTTTCAACTTGGACCTTTGTAATTTAGTTAAAAAACATACTTTAAAAATCAAGTGTTCTCAGTTTTTAATACTCCTAGCATACAGAAGGTTGTTTGATTCTGAAAGAAATGTAAATTAATAATTTATGTACAATTAAGGAGCCAAAAACAACGTACCTTCAACGTATTTACAATCTGGGGGCTTTAAAAATGTCCAAATCATCTACCCAGCTGTTCATAGATTGGACCAGCTCTCACAGTGATTTGTAATTATAAAAATTATTTGTGGTGTAAACACTGACACAGACCAAAAATGACTGGGAATGTCAGTGGAGGCAAGTATTACTCCGGATCTCTGCTCCATTTATTTATTTATTTCAAACGGGCAACATTTCCAATTATACCGATTTTTTCCATGTAGTTTTTTTTTCTCACCTGGGAGAAGATTATTAGGATACAGTCCACTTTATTTTGCCTGCTTTTCAGAATCGTGACGGAAGATACAGCGCGAAAACAATGGAAAATCTCCTGAATTCCTTTTATTTTTTATGAAGGCAACAAACATGGCGGTCGAGACGGGAACGCCCCGACACGCCCCCACACAGTGACGTCTGCTCCAAAGCTCTTGTCACCCACCAGGCAACAAAAGGTGCCAAGATTATCTGAGAAGTGTGGGTTTCTTCTGTGGATTCAGGTGTATGTCTGTTTCGCGCCACGCAGGTGTTACACCATATTCTGTGACCTATCGTATATTGTGACCATAGGGGGCGCTGTTGCATTTTGAAATCATACTTTGCCATATTTGTTAAAAATATATTATATGAAGTAGCTTAATGTGTAATGTATTAGAGTTAGAAATATTAGAAAGAGTTATTCATTTTGTTCTGTTAATTTATTATTTGAACTAATTGTTTGAAAAAAGGGGCAGATACGATTTTTTTTTCTTTCTGCTACTACCTTTCATTTTGTTTACATTTTGTATTCTTATCGTTCATGGGGTTGTTTGTATTGTATTTTAAAATGAATAAATTGTATGAATAAATATTTGATTGACACTATCATATTGTGTTACTATCTATATTTTCATAATAGTCATTAGTGATCAGATTTTACTTTTTATTCTTTGGAGGAAGGAAAGAGAGTCAACCTCATCCCTCCCAAAAATAAAAAAATTAACATCTGCCCACTAAAATCATGATTATGATGGAAATATAGACGTAACAGAATACGACAGTGTTAATCAGTTATTGCAAAGTATGATGTAAAAATGCAACAGCTTCCCCTATGGTCACAATATACGATAGGTCACAGAATATGGTGTAACACAGGCAGTCTGGTAGAGCTGTTCAGTCTGCCTCTTCTACAGGAGCATGGTTCTCTTAGGGACCGTCAACAAATTGTTGACGTTTGATGTTGTGAAAGGGGTGCCACAGGGTTCTGTCTTGGGTCCCATTCTTTTCTCCCTATACATCAACGATCTTTGCAGTGATCTGTCAAATGCTTCCCACCATTATTACGCAGATGACACCATCATCTATTGCTGTTCTTCCTCCCTCAGCCAAGCTTTCACCTCTCTTCAGGATGCTTTTAATATTATTCAGTCACGGCTGCAAAAACTTAGACTGGTCCTAAATGCCGACAAAAGCAAGTTCATGGTTCTTGCCAACAGAAAGCTGCAACCAGAGAACCCACCTCAAATTGGAACCCAAGAGGGAAAACAAATAGAAATGGTCTCCACCTACAAATATCTAGGTTTCAACATTGACACTGAACTGTCTTTTAAAACCCACATCTCCAAAATGGCCACTAAACTCAAACTGAAGCTAGGTTTCTTCTTCAGAAACAAATCCTGCTTCTCATGCAAAGCCAGGAGAACATTAGTAGCTGCAACATTCATGCCAATACTAGATTATGGTGACGTGCTGTACATGAGTGCTGCATCAAAATACCTACAGTCCTTAGACTCCATTTACCACGGTGCCCTTCGGTTCATTACTGACTCCAGTTATCGCACTCATCACTGTGAGCTTTACGTAAAATCTGGCTGGTCATCTCTCAGCACTCGCAGATACACTCACTGGATATCCTTCATCTACAAGACCCTCCTAAACCTGGTCCCGTCATACCTCACCTCCTTAATACAAACATCACACAGTCATTACTCCCTGCGCTCTAACGATTTAGTCCTCCTGTCAGTTCCTCCTGTCAGAACTGAACTAGGAAAAAGAGCGTTCAGCTTCGCCGTCCCCTCAGCCTGGAACAACTTACAGAAAGATCTGAAACTATCAACATTCATCTCTCCTGGATCCTTTATGTCAACCGTAGTAGAAAATGTCATCAAGAAACTTGACCATTGCAGATGTTTCTAACCACTACTTATCCAATATACATGTCATTGTTGTTTTTTTTGTCTGCTTGTTTTGTATATAATGTATATAGAAATCTGTCATATCCTGTTGGTTTTGAACTGTCAACATCTGTTTACTGTGATTGTAGTTTTCTTTATTTTCTTTTTGATAAGTGCAAATGCCTATTGCCAATGTGACGTGTGCTGCTGACCACTTGACCAGGTCACCCTTGTAAAAGAGATCTCGATCTCAATGGGCTCTACCTGGTTAAATAAAGGTGATTGATTGATTGATTGATTGAAATTACATTACCGGGCTAATGAGCTTTGTCTGAACACTTTTTAATATTTTATTTACAGAGTATTTGTCAAAGCAGCATCATGTATCATAATTTTTATCAGTATATTTTTGCATGTTAATAAATCATGCAGCACAGACTGGATATTCTTATATTTAAGGCAGATTTCAAAATTCAATTCCGTTTTTTATATAGCACCAAGTCACAAACTCCTGCATGAGCCTCATATACAGTGTCTGTTCTATTGTTGCTGTTGTCTGTGAAGTAACACTACATACAGTACAGTATTGCGAGTATTGTCTCGCCTATATGTTTTTGTTTAACTACATTGTTATTTTTAATGAAGTTTATGTTTCATGCTATTGTCTTGTTTGTGTGCATGTTAGGGGCCAAGATGGTGTAGAGGCAGGGCTGCCGACTTGGGACCCGAAGGACACAGGTTCAAACCCCGGCCCCGGCCACTACACACCTTGGGGTGTCTATAAGTGCACACCTATTTCCCCAGCTCCCCGGGCACTTTCTATGGCTGCTCACTGCACCACCTGGTGGTGGTTGGGTTAAATGCAGAGACAAATTTCGTCTTGTATGGGAAACATACACAGATGACAAAAATGTGACATTTATTATTTATTTATAATCGAAATACCGGTACAGCTCACTTGAATTACAATATTATACTTTTTTATATTTCTTCCAGCTGAGGTTCCGAGGATGTTTGGTCCTTACCCTGTTCGAGTTGGACAACGGAGGCCAACCCCATCAACCATCAGTATAAAAAAAAACAGAAAAAGTCCACTTACACACACAATTTCTTTTGTTTGGCTAAAAGGAAGACTTCTGACGTCCCAAGTCCTTCAGTGAAAAGAGCACTCGAGAGGGCAGGATTGAGTGAAAGGAAAATCACATTTCCAAGTAAGTTATGTCATTTGTGCTATTTAAAAGATTGGTCAGCTGGCTAACTTGAGGGCACCAGAGATTGTGGTTCTGTTTCTCTTTACTGGGGTTCTTAGTTGGTTCTTCATCAATCTCAGGTGGAGAAGGTTCTCTTATAGGCAAAAATTTAGAGTTGCCAATCAGCCTAACATGCATACTTTTTGATTGTGGGGGTAATCCGGAGTACCCCGAGAAAACCCACGCATGCACGGCTATAACATGCAAACTACACCCAGAAAGGCCCTCGGACAGGGATTTGAACTGACAATGTTCACAATGAGGCAGCAGCTCTACCAGATGCACCACCGTGCTGCCCATGTTTACAGATAGTAATGCCAAAATGTGTATAAATTACTCTACATTAAGTAATACTTGGTTAAATGGGTTAAAAAAACAAATTATTTAGCAACTGTGAAGTTAGTCCCTGATCTTTGTTTCAAAAGCAGATCCACATCCTTCATAAAGTAAATTATTTGCTTGCTATAGAAATCTTTGGACATGTCCAGTGTTGTGTTGAAACATATAATTTGCACTCAAATTGGTAATAATACTGTTTATTTTTCCCTCAGATAGATATTGCAGTGCAACTGAGTTTTCCAATCACCTAGAGATGAAGTATCCACAACTGAAGCACTGTGGTGGGTTTCAGCTCCTGCGTAGTCATGGTTATACAAGGTCCAAGGTCTTGGAGATCATTCCCTGTTCACAGGATGGATATACTCCAGAGCTCCTGTGCAATAAAGAACTTGGAGTTGGGGCAGCTGTGATTTACACAAGGCCACTACAAAAAGATATTGACCTAGAGGTAATTTGCTTTCCATCTAGATTTAGATTATTTGTGTGATAGCATACTGGTGAGATAATTCTCAGCCATAAACCATCACAACAGAAACTTTTCAGAATTAAATTTACCATGGTCTTATATAAAAATTAGATTTGATATGTCAATCCATATACCGGTACAGTATTCGTTATTATTCTTGTGTTTCATTCATCCTAGAATACTCCCAGTGTGACCCTCACATCTCCAACTGGACCAATGGTGGAATGCATATACTGTGCAGAAATATTTAGCCTCTCTGAGATCGAAAGTCACGTCGACTGCTGTGAAAAGTGAGACATATTTGTTTATAATGCACTTTCATATTTTGATTTCATGAAGTCTTACACATAAACTTAAAATGTAAGTTGGTACATTTAAAAAGGTTACTTCATGCGCCTCATATACTATTATGTTTTAGATTCCGGTATATTTTATATATACTGTATACTTTTCTCTGATGTCACATTTTACTGTTAAAATTCCAAGAAGAAGTCATTCAGAGTCAGTTGATGAAGAAACTTCTGAGAATACCTATTCAGGAGGTCCTGAAACAAGCCAAGCAGGAACTTCAGCTACTGCTAGCTCATCAAGTAGCCTAAGTCAACAAGAAGAAAATAAATGTAGCTCTGAAGGTGCATGTCCTATAGTTTATAACTATATACGTTATTTTTTTAAATACAGGTACTTGTGGTTACTTTGGAAAAATATTGCTTTAAAGTGACATTGACATAATCTTAGAGCTTTGCATAAAATGTCACAAGACATATAAGTTGTATCATTCAACTATGTTCGTTTTAGCAAACAAAATGATAAATCAATTTAATTTTGATTTAAAAGTGAGTTTAAAATCACTTTTAAATCAAAATTTAATTGATTTATAATTTTCTTTGCAAAAACAAACAGTTGAATGATACAACATATATATCTTGTGACATTTTATGCAAAGTTCAAAGATGATGTCAGTGACACTTTAAACTGCTCACCTGTAATGTCTGAAATCAATTCTATATACTGTACTGTATTAATCATATTGGTCTAGTTTACACAGATGGATTTTGTTTCCCAGAGTGGACAACAGAGCCTGATGTTTTGAAGGCAGCAAACATTTTTCGACGTCAGTTGCTCTAATGTACAATGTTGAACAGAAACCAGAGTTGGTAGCAAGGCTGGATTTGAGATCTACAGAGGAAGATCGTGAAAGGGAGATCCTGACTTTCTACAAAAAAACAGGAATTGACTGGACGAGTCCATTTTCTGTTATACTGGGTGGTAGGTTTTTTTAATCACTTGTAAATGCATTGTACTATGATAGTAATTACAGCTGAAAAAAAGAACTGTTCTTTCAATTCAAGTCTGCATTCTGAAATAAAAATTGATCTTGGAAGCATCTTTATGCCAAACTCGACTACTTCCTTCAATTACAGCATATCCTTTCTTACATTATATGTCAAATTGATTGTTCCAGGTGTGCCTTCATGTAGTACTCACAACAACCATGAATACTGTATAAAGAAATGCAGCTTGTAGTTTAAATAAATGCACTGCTATAATTGTTATGAAGTAGTTGAGCTGGAAATTAAGCACATTGAAATGTATTTGGCATTTACATGTCATACACATTCACACAAAGTTTACAATTGAACTACTTGTATTTTAGGTGATGCAGTCATTGGAGATGGGGTTAAACGCCACTTTCTTTCTTTGGTAATGGAAAAAATCCAGTTTGGATTTCACCTTAACCTTGGTGAGTTAACAAACAGTTTTACTTAACTGTGTGTTCCAATCTGTAGTATGTAATGTTATTTAGAAATAAAAATTAAAGAAATTCTACTTATTTTTTAAACTGTCACTATGTTCGTGACATGATAAAAGAAAATTATCAACCTCATTTTCATTTATCAGCTTTATCGTTTGTTTGTGTGTCTCTTTGTAATGGACATTTGACGACAAAAGGCTCAACTCCGGTGTTCTTCACTGACCCCTTCATTTTGTCTTTAAAATCTATATCCTACATAGCGTTTTTGGAATGTTAAATCACCTGAAATCACCTTCTATTTATACCTTGCTCTTTCACTCGTAGAGAACACTGGCAGAACTCTTCTGTTCAACGGGGAAGATGATCACAAGGTCCCATCCACCTCCAGAGCCCTGATAGATGGAGATCTTTTCAGAGTAGCTGGACGTGCCATAGGACATTCCTTCATTCACGGCGGTCCTAGCTTCACTGGACTGAGCCCAGTAATGGTACAGCTTATTACTGGAAGTAATGAGGAGGCTGCTGTATTTGAGCTTGCTGACTGCCCTGATACGGACGTTTTGGATGTGGTGTCTGCAGTAAGTCGATTAGTCCATTTTTGAATTTCGTAATTACACAACTTTTTCAAAATCAACCGAACTGATTATTCTAGTGTTATCATGCAAATATATGTACTTTTACCTAAAATCAAATTCATAGACCGTACAAGCGATGTAACATTGTCCTTCTCTATTAATTGTAGCTTAACAGTCAGAGGGAACTGACTCCACAGGAACGACATGATGTGAACACCCTGGCCTTCAGCTGGGATCTTCCCAACATCAATGATAAGAACAGGAGGTGGTTGACTGAGAAAATCCTACAGCATGCGGTATGAACAAAAAACAAATTAAAATATGTACACTTTAAATAAAGATTTACTTGTATATTACTTGTAGAACACATTGATGCACTATTGTAATGTATTTTGATCACCAACATATTTATATAAATTATGCTTTGCAAACATTTTTAGATTGTTGAGCGGAGACGAACACAAATAAAGCGAAAATTACGCCTGATGAACTTTAAAGAACACGGACCTTGTAATATTTGACTGTAATTTTGTTTTCCATTTTGTTTGGAGTAAATACAATTTTTGAAAATATTTTTATGATTTGCTCGAGGCGTTAGAGAAGATAAGACAGGAAATGCAGGTAAGCTGTTTCAATAATTACAATTTTTAACAGGTTGTTATTCATTTCGTCCAGTCCTTGTCCGGTGGGGGGAGTTGAAACAAAGTCAAAGTTTTTAATTTAGCATTTTTGGAGCATTGTTCTTTTTTTTTTCATTCAACCTTTATTTATACAGATTTTTCCCATTGAGCCTCGAGGACTCATTTACAAGAGACACTTGTTTCAGACAGCCAAAAGTTGATGAGGGAAAGAGGAACACGAGGGGAGGGGAGGTAAAAACAAACTGTATCTCGCACGATTTCCTGGTCCGGGACACAGTGTGAAAGTTGCAAAAAAATACCTTGCACATAAACAGCAACATACTAATGACATCAAAATGCATTTATGCACAAGGAGGTCGATAAAGGCGTTGAGTTGTCCCGTCCGTGGACACGGACAGAAAGCTCCATACTCCAGATAAAGATGGCACCGTGTCTATCAGCCAGCTCAGCTCTGATACAGGCCCTCGGGTGGGGAGTGGGAGGAGCAGAGCAGAACTTCTTGTTCACATAACTCCCAGGAGAAATTTGAGATAGTTGACCAATTCAAGGCCAAGCGAGGAAGCCAGATGCAGATAAAAACATTAGTTTTGGGACAGGCCCACTCTGATGGATTTTTTTTTCTGCCTTCATAGTTCTGCAGGTACATTTCACGGCGACTCCAAACAGACACGTTTTATGGTCACTCTGCCGGATCGTGCTTGTAGCCTTCTCCAAGGTCGATTCCTTCAGGCCAGCAGGTTCCAAAAGTTGCACCGCAAGTGCCCTGCGATTCTCGTAAATCGTGTCCAGCTTACAGCTTAGCTCACAAAGCATCTGAGTCTGAGCGCTCGAAGCACAACACATTCCTTCACACGTGGCAGGCAGACTCATAATTGCCAGAACCGCTGCCGACGTCTTCTTAGTTTGTCGATACGCCAGGTATCCGCCAACTCCAAAAAGGGGGAAACCTGTTATCATAAATTCTACTATGTACACATCTTCTACATCCTCAACCGACAATACAAACAGACACACCATCTTCTACTGAGCCCAGGAATCCATAATGCGTCCAGCTGCAAGTGTCCCATCAGGGCATGACGGTTCTCCTTCACCCTGTCTTCTCATCGAGAAAAATTTAGCAGCTATGTTGAGAGACCAGCTGACCAGATCTATAATTTACAGTTCAGAAGATATGTAAAGAGAGGCTCTGAAAAAGATTCACAGGACAAGAGAGCAAATGTAGGAGGGAGGAAGGAGCGGGAGGAAAAACGTCCATCTTCATCGAGATTAAGCAGGAAGTGTATTATAATTAATCTGTTTCACGTTTTAACTCACAGCTCTGGAACACACAATTACACAACTGTAAATAAAATCACTTGCCTTTTTTATATGAATCTGTGTCTTCATCAGTCTGCTCACTTTGTGCTTTAAAAAAATTAATCATCATGTTAAAGATTTAATCTTTGTGATGTTAGGATCTTTTTGTTGAAGACACTGAAGTCACATTCAGGAAACTGAAAAACTTTGAATACAAAGAGAGTTTGTTTACAGTAATGACATCATTACAGTCAGGATCTGTTTTTTGTGTTTGTTAATTATATTTATTTATAATAATAATAATAATAATAATAA
>JBBPBX010049472.1:0-18360 GCA_038048925.1 Garcialebias charrua
TCCATCCATCCATCCATCCATTTTCTTCCGCTTATCCGGGGTCGGGTCGCGGGGGTAGCAGCCTAAGTAGGGAGGCCCAGACTTCCCTCTCCCCAGCCACTTGGAGCAGCTCCTCTGGGGGAATCCCAAGGCGTTCCCAGGCCAGCCGAGAAACATAGTCCCTCCAGCGCGTCCTGGGTCTTCCTCTGGGTCTCCTCCCGGTGGGACATGCCCGGAACACCTCACCAGGGAGGCGTCCAGGAGGCATCCTAACCAGATGCCCGAGCCACCTCAACTGGCTCCTCTCGATGTGGAGAAGCAGCGGCTCTACTCCGAGTCCCTCCCGGATGACTGAGCTTCTCACCCTATCTCTAAGGGAGAGTCCAGACACCCTGCGGAGAAAACTCATTTCAGCCGCTTGTATCCGAGATCTCGTTCTTTCGGTCACAACCCAAAGCTCATGACCATAGATGAGGGTGGGAACGTAGATCGATCGGTAAATTGAGAGCTTTGCCTTTTGACTCAGCTCTCTCTTCACCACGACAGACCGGTACAGCGCCCGCTTCACTGCGGACGCTGCACCTATCCGCCTATCGATCTCACGCTCCAGTTTTCCCTCATTTGTGAACAAGACCCCGAGATACTTATGCCTCTTTTCCACCGCTCGGCTCGGCTCGGGTTGGATCGGCTCAGGTCGGCTCAGTTCGGGTCGGGTCACATCTATGTTCTGTTTGGTCCGTGTACATTCAGGCAGTTCGTTTTTTCATTTGAAACAAAAAATGAAAAAACGAAAAAACCACTTGTTTTTTCGTTTTTCGTTTATTGAACCAAAACAAAAAAATGGATTACAATCCGTTATCCGATTTCCGATTTTGTGCACAAAACGAAAATGGAAAAAACGGATAACGACGGGTCAGTTTCGATTTTGTAATTTCTTTTATTGACAGCGGATATGACCCGGAAGTTCTCTCTGCCACGCAAATGTGACGTGTCGAAGCATTTGTGTGCACATTTAAGAGTGTAGAATGCATTTGAGCATATTTACACAGAACAAACTTTGTATTGTTTAAAAAAACTCTTAACAGAGAAAAATCTGGGAGATCGATACCGCGGCCCAGTTACATCAGTGTAATTATGATGAAGATATTATTGTGCTTTTATTGTGAAAAGACAACAGAGGGAGGGAGGAGGGGGGGGGCAGCGACCACTTTGTAACAGGTAAGGATCTCGTTTAAATCATATTTTCAGATATTTTATTGGACAGTTACTAGAAAGACAGGCGTTCGTATGCCAGGTAAGATATGTTATGCCCTAGCTTGTGTAGTGGTTCAACACTTGGTTGTTCCCAGAAAAATTCGATTAGAATGCTAATGTTGTTAGCGGTTAGCTTAGTGCTAGGAAATGCATTTACGTGTTTTACTTTAAAGTGGTGTCTTATATTTAGGTTGTCCGAGTGCAGCAGCTGATGTACATTCCCAAGACTGGGCCCCCACTGTTAACCTGGGGTACCAAAGAAGTAACGAGAGGCCACAAACAGAAGCATCCCACCGACGTGGGGAAAGAGCTAAGGAGCTGCTAAAAGTTACATACAGCTGCGTTTCTACATTGAACGCAGTACAGTCTCCGTGTTTTCTCCGGTAAGTTGATGAAAATACAGCATTTTTTTGCCACTATGAGGCGTTAGCTGAATGTTCTGACCATAATTTATCAACAGTAATATTTCATGTCGCCAGTTTTTTGTTAATTAAACATGTTAAAATGCTATTGTGTGTTAACTACACCTAACTCTTTCATCATGATGGTTTACTGGGTCTATTTCTGTCTAATTCATCGTTTTAAAATATCCATTACATTACAGCTTAAATTTTCAAAAGTTTATATCTTTATTTTTTATGATAATTCCAGAAAATACGTATGGTACGTACTGACCAAACGCGTTTTCAACGGCAAAAAGGCTCGTCACGCACGCAAGTGGACGCACTGGACCCAGTTGTGTCCTGACCAGAACGAGAAGCTGCGGCGGCGGGGGGTGTGGGAGGAGCTTACCAGTACAACGAGTTCCTCACTGCACTCTGCCAGTCTCTGTAGAGAGCAGACTTGACTGGTCGTGAAGGAGTTGTCGCGAACACACAGATTTCTCTTCCATAGTCCATGACTCCGCGGGTTTTTTCTGTGTCCCAATACGTCACATAGTGCGCGCGCCCCCTCGTTTCCGCGTCCCCCTCTCTCCTCCCCCCCGACTCCCCCCCGACTCTCCCTGATCAACCAGAGTTGAACGGCGTTTGAACGTTTGAACGGCGAAAACGTTCAGCAATGTTCAACGCGTGCTTGGAGGCTGACGCGGGTTCACGTGCACGGAAAACGCTTTTCCAGCACGCTCAACACGCACGTCACGTGACGCGCGACGCCAAGACGTGGCTGGAGGTGCGTCCCCCATTGACTTTGCATGTAAACTGGACGTTCCTGCCGTTGAAAACGCGTTTGGTCAGGACGTACCATTAGCCTTTTTTTCTGAGAGATTGATGTGGTTTAATATAGTTCAAATTATAGATCCTTTGTCAAAGACTGCAGCATAAATTGTGACATTATCATTAAATAAAACCATGATTGTGGAGATGAGTATTTTTTTTATGTTTTCCAGGTGAACCACATGAGAATGACTTCAGTGAACTGCATTCAAACAAAGGTAAAGGTACAAGTTCTTGTTTTCACAAAACAATAATTGCTGAATCAAGAAGTTTGGATAAAATTATTTAACACCATAACCTTCACAAATTGGTATTTACTGCAGGACTGTTAATTTGAATTTGTATTATATTATTAGTATGGTAATCATGGGTCAAGTTGAGATTAGACTCTTTCAAGACAGAACAAGAAATAAGAATTATTTCCAAGAACATATCAGCATCAACAAGTTGTAGAACCATAATAAATATATATATATATATATATATATATATATATATATATATATATATATATATATATATATATAATATACACACTTCCAAGATGCCCAGCATTGCACAAAATTATTTTTTCTTCCACTGAAGATGTGTTTTGCTGCTATTCTTAGTCTCAGCCTGATTTTTCTTTGCACATCATGACATGAAGGAAGAATGCTTTCTAACACACTTGCTTCTCTTCATAGAGTATCCATGGTGTTGGGGAGCTCCATGAAGGATTGACTGGTCCTTGTTCTGAAAAGCCTTTCAACTTTCTGGACCAGACTGAAGCTTCATGTGATGGCCGACACAGGACTCCTGGTTTGAATTCCTTCAGTGTCAGTAAGGTACCATGCTCTCCTTCCAGTCTCATCATTTTGCTTAATTGAACTTGAGCATTCATCACAGATGTTTGAAGACTGTATTTACTATGTATCCTGTAAGATGGTACAGAATACAGGTTTCACTGTTGATGAAATCAGAAGGACCTGTGTTTCCAATCAGCTGCTCCACACTTATGCCAGGACTGTGAAATGTCTCCTTAATGTCCAGGAACTCTGCCAGAAGACAGAAGACACGGGGTGGCGAGAGGACATCAGATCAAACCAGTGGTTCACCTGCTCCAGAATCCAGGCTGTTGTCAGGTTGGAGGGACGTCGCTGCTGCTCCTGCTCCACCATATGCACTTGCTGAAAACATGCATTGCAGGCTCCACCTTCATTTTCTTAAAATGACTTGGCTGAAGAGTTTTTTGTGAGATTTGGTGCAATTTTGAAAGGCATTTCTTCCTGAAATTCAACCATATCTTTCACTGAACCAAGTGAAACTTCATTGTGTTGAAGTCCCTCATTTAGCACAATGTCTGGTGGAATTATAAAAGTCTGTCCACGAACCAGGGCACTCTTCAAATTCTTTACCAGATGTGGGACATGAAGTAAAGCCTTTTATCTCGTCTTGCTGGGTGTTGGACAGATGTTTTGTTGTGGCCCACTCCAAATGCCCGCCACATCGCTCTGTTAGCACTGCCCATGTCAGTAGTGATGTTTAGCACGAGAAGGCCTATGGAAGCTGCTCTTTCAATGATTTCTAGAATGAGTGGCTCATGATTTGCCCAATTGGTAGAATTGCCACTGAAATGGTAAGACACCACTTGCTTCCATCTTGTTGTGCTTCCTGTATGTAATTAATAAATAGTATAAATATTTTGAGCCCTGATTGAAAATGTTTGTGCAGATTAAACTTACAGCACTCAGTTTGTGTTGTTGTGATGATGGTGATGTTGCTCCTGCTGACTTGATATGATGTAATTAATAAACAATAGTAGTAAATGTACTTCATTAAAGCTTGTTTTACATTTGACATATTTTATAATTGTTTTGTAATTTATTTTTGCACAATTAACACTTATTTTGTCATCTGTTATGATTATAACTAGAAACTGTTTCATTTAAATTAACATTTTAATCAGTGAATTACAATTTTACAGTAGTAGTCAGGCTACAAGCACAATCAACTCTGTTATCCAGGTACAGTACTTGGTTGCTATAAAAAATACAAATAGAACAATTATATAATGTGCAGAAATGAAGACTTCATCCCAGATCTAAGGTAAGCTGGAGCAGATACTGATGGCATGGAGGACAAGGTAGATCATTCTCATGTACAGAACATCAGAAATAGCTTTCTAATAAGCGTTACTCTTATTTTCTTGTTTTTTTTTACATGTGTAACATTATAAAACACTGTTGAAATGGCTATATTGATCATTGTATTGCATAGACATTTTTTTCTCCAAACAAATGTGTTTACAGTTTCGTTTCACTGTAATGATCTGCCACGTCTAAAAAGACTTTAAAAAAACGCATAGTCAGTGAAATAACCAATAATCAGTTAAGTAATCAGTTTGTTACTGCTCAATAATTACTGAAAGATGTTGGACAAAGTAAGAAAAGTCGCATTTTGGGTTCTGTTGCGCCAGTAGCTGCTCAAACTGACTGGCAGCGTCGAGCTGTGAGAGCTGCATGAACCACGTGACCACCTAGCGGCGTCACATTTGCGGGGCAGAGAGAACTTCCGGGTCATATCCGTTGTCAATAAAAGAAATTACAAAATCGAAACTGACCCGTCGTTATCCGTTTTTTCCATTTTCGTTTTGTGCACAAAATCGGAAATCGGATAACGGATTGTAATCCATTTTTTTGTTTTGGTTCAATAAACGAAAAACGAAAAAACAAGTGGTTTTTTCGTTTTTTCATTTTTTGTTTCAAATGAAAAAACGAACTGCCTGAATGTACACGGACCCTGTTTCCACAGCTTTTTTGTACCTCTTCTGTGGGCGGGGTCCAGAATCCTACTCGTCTTACCACATGGTGGCAGTAGTGTTCCCTCAAGCTATTTACTACAGTACTAGCCACCACTAGAAGAAGAACACAATAAAGGCTTTGACAGAATGTTGTGAAAGAGATGTCATGCTATAATGAGTACCTCATGAGCTGTAATCTTTAAACCCAATTCATAATCCTACCTTGTTGCCTTCTTTAAACCCATGTATTTTCCAATTTAGTATTTTTACAATAAAGATGTATTAAAGCATATTTTATTATTTAGTTATGCACAAGGTGCTTGATAAAGTTGCAAAACCATATTTATCTGAGCTGCTTCAACCTTCCTGCCCTCCCCGATCTCAGATCAGCTGAGCAGTTGCTGCTGACAGTCCTCAAAACTTTTTAAATCTTATTTAAAAACACACATTTATTCCTTGGCTTTTAACACGTGATCTTATCTTTTATGGCATGTTAACACACCTGCAGTAAGACTGGTATATGTATTTATTTTTGTATGCTTTTTATAGTTTTTAATTAACTTGTCTTTTATGTTATTGTACAGCACTTTGGTTGACCCTGTGGTTTTTAAAATGTGCTTTATAAATAAAGTTGATTTAAAACATCACACTGTGATCTTTGAAACTGCCAGTGTCTCCCTGGTAAAGTTGCTGCTGGGTGGTAGATGGGTAGATGGTAGATGGATGGTCTGTGAATTCTTTAACTTTAAACTGTCCAAAGGACTTTGGCCACTTTTAATTTTTGACTTTTTTTGTATGACTTCATCCTAGAACCAAATAATTTATAACGTAATAACAGTTGAGCAGATTCTAATAATCTTTATCTTATGATTCTTTAAAGGTCAAATGCAAATGGAAAGTTCTCTTAACTTCCAGTATGGATTTAAACACAATACACACTTCACATTATAAAATAAGTTTAGGAAATTGAATGTTCGAGGACACCACTTAAGAAAATATAACGTTTAATAGGAAAAGTTTGAAGTGACAAACAGAAGTAACAAATTTCCATCTGGTGTCTCACGTCTTCCTCCAGAAGATGACACAGGTTGTTGAATTCTGGCGATTTTCTTCTGTTGACTGTAAAAGAAAAATGTGATTAATTTAGTCCAGAAACTGTTTTTTTTTTTAAACAACACAGTGTGATCACAACATGTTCATATACTAAATGTATCCTGTTGGAGTTATTTGAAATAAAATTCAATGTTTTATAGACATAAATGTGTCAAGCTACCTCCATTAATTTTCTCCCTTGTACTTTGTATCACATATTATCAATTCTATCAAAAACCACATAGCTGATATTTTTCAAAAAAATCTAGTGTGATCACAACATGTTCATATACGAAATGTATCCTGTTGGAGTTATTTGAAATAAAATTCAATGTTTTATAGACATAAATGTGTCAAGCTACGTCCATTAATTTTCTCCCTTCTACTTTGTATCACATATTATCAATTCTATCAAAAACCACATAGCTGATATTTTTCAAAAAAATCTAGTGTGATCACAACATGTTCATATACGAAATGTATCCTGTTGGAGTTATTTGAAATAAAATTCAATGTTTTATAGACATAAATGTGTCAAGCTACGTCCATTAATTTTCTCCCTTCTACTTTGTATCACATATTATCAATTCTATCAAAAACCACATAGCTGATATTTTTCAAAAAAATCTAGTGTGATCACAACATGTTCATATACGAAATGTATCCTGTTGGAGTTATTTGAAATAAAATTCAATGTTTTATAGACATAAATGTGTCAAGCTACGTCCATTAATTTTCTCCCTTCTACTTTGTATCACATATTATCAATTCTATCAAAAACCACATAGCTGATATTTTTCAAAAAAATCTAGTGTGATCACAACATGTTCATATACGAAATGTATCCTGTTGGAGTTATTTGAAATAAAATTCGAATTTTTATAATTTATTTTCGTTGTGCAAGCACAGGTTTTGGAAAAAGTCAAAGCGAAACTACTTTAAATGCAGCATATTTGACCACTACGTGACAATATTAAAGCGTGGTTAAGCTCAGGAGCCCTCGTACTATAAAGTCAGCTATGAAATATATTTTATATCTGTTCATTGAGCTACATTTAAAGACATAAAGCCGCCCGCGCGCCGCGTGTTGCTCGTGGCGAACCTATTTTTTAAAATCCTGCAGTTTTGAGCAGTACGTGATTTTATTAAGGACACGTTCAGCTGAAGACCCATCTTTGCTATAAATTTAAAAAATAATAATTGTTTTTACCGTGTTATTCATGTAAAGTCCTGCCGTGATCACTTCCCTCGCTTCCGTGAAAACTGCTCGAGTCTCCTCCTTCCTACTTCCGGAGCGGGTGAGCTCGCCTCAGTACCCCTCTGAAACCAGCCCGAAAATCTCAAGAAATCTCGCGCGGCTTAGCACGGAATATCCGGTGGAAAAGGATGAAAGGGGGTCTCTGCGACGCACATATGACGTAACATCCGACCCGAGCCGACCGGTGGAAAAGGGGCATTAAACTCCTCCACTTGGGGCAGGACCTCCTCCCCGACCCGGAGAGGGCATGCTACCCTTTTCCGGCTCAAGACCATGGCCTCGGATTTGGAGGAACTGATCCTCATCCCGGCCGCATCACACTCGGCTGCAAACCGCTCCAGCGAAAGCTGTAGATCACGATCTGATGAAGCCAATAGGACCACATCATCTGCAAAAAACAGAGAAGCGATTCTAAGGCCACCAAAACGGATCCTCTCAACACCTTGGCTGCGCCTAGAAATTCTGTCCATAAAAGTTATGAACAGAATCGGTGACAAAGGGCAACCTTGGCGGAGTCCAACTCTCACTGGAAACGAGCCTGACTTACTGCCGGCAATGCGGACCAAGCTCTGACACCGGTCGTACAGGGACCTAACAGCCCATATCAAATGGGCCTGGTACCCCATACTCCCGGAGTACCCCCCACAGAACCCCCCGAGGGACGCGGTCGAATGCCTTTTCCAAGTCCACAAAGCACATGTAAACTGGTTGGGCAAACTCCCACGCACCCTCCAGGACCCTGCTGAGGGTGTAGAGCTGGTCCAGTGTTCCACGACCAGGACGAAAACCACACTGCTCCTCCTGAATCCGAGGTTCGACTATCCGACGGACCCTCCTCTCCAGAACCCCTGAATAGACCTTACCAGGGAGGCTTAAGAGTGTGATCCCCTCTATAGTTGGAACACACCCTACGGTCCCCCTTTTTGAATAGGGGAACCACCACCCCAGTCTGCCAATCCAAGGGAACTGCCCCCGATGTCCACGCGATATTGCAGAGTCGCGTAAGCCAACACAACCCCACAACATCCAGAGCCCTAAGGAACTCAGGACGAATCTCATCCACCCCCGGAGCCTTGCCACCGCGGAGCTTTTTAACCACCTCGGCGACCTCAGCACCAGAGATTGGAGAGCCCGACCCAAAGTCCCCAGGCTCCGCTTCCTCAGTGGAAGACGTGCCAGTAGGATTGAGGAGGTCTTCGAAGTATTCCGCCCACCGACTCACAACATCCCGAGTTGAGGTCAACAGCACGCCATCCCCACCATAAATGGTGTTGGTCGCGTACCGCTTTCCCCCCCTGAGACGTCGGATGGTGGACCAGAATCGCCTCGAAGCCGTACGGAAGTCATTCTCCATGGCCTCTCCGAACTCCTCCCACGCCCGAGTTTTTGCCTCAGCAACCACCCGAGCCGCATGCCGCTTGGACTGCCGGTATCTATCTGCTGCTTCCGGGGTCCCACAGGCCAAAAAGGCCCAATAGGACTCCTTTTTCAGCCTGACAGCATCCCTCACCGCCGGTGTCCACCACCGGGTTCTAGGGTTGCCACCACGACAGGCACCAACAACCTTGCGGCCACAACTCTGATAAGCTGCCTCGACAATAGAGGCGCGGAACATGGCCCACTCGGGCTCAATGTCCCCCGCCTCCCTCGGAACGTGTTCAAAGCTCTCCCGGAGGTGGGAGTTAAAGCTCCGTCTTACGGGAGACTCTGCCAGACGTTCCCAGCAGACCCTCACAATACGTTTGGGTCTGCCAGGTCTGACCGGCATCCTCCCCCACCATCGGAGCCAACTCACCACCAGGTAGTGGTCAGTTGACAGCTCCGCCCCTCTCTTCACCCGAGTGTCCAGGACATGCGGCCGCAGATCAGATGAGACGACAACAAAGTCGATCATCGAACTGCGACCTAAGGTGTCCTGGTGCCAAGAGCACACATGGACACCCTTATGCCTGAACATGGTGTTTGTTATGGACAATCCATGACGAGCACAGAAGTCCAACAACAGAACACCGCTCGGGTTCAGATCAGGGGGGCCGTTCCTCCCAACCACACCCCTCCAGGTCTCACTGTCATTGCCCACGTGAGCGTTGAAGTCCCCCAGCAGAACAAGGGAGTCCCCAGGAGGCGCACCCTCCAATACCCCCTCCAAGGACTCCAAAAAGGGTGGGTAATCTGCGCTGCCGTTTGGTGCATAGGCACAAACAACAGTCAGAGCCCGTCCCCCCACACGTAGGCGAAGGGAGGCTACCCTCTCGTTCACCGGGGTGAACCCCAACGTACAGGCACCGAGATGGGGGGCAACCAGTATGCCCACTCCTGCTCGGCGCCTCTCACCAGGGGCAACTCCAGAGTGGAAGAGTGTCCAACCCCTCTCAAGGAAACTGGTTCCAGAGCCAGAGCCATGCGTTGAGGTGAGTCCGACTATTTCTAGCCGGAACCTCTCAACCTCACACACTAGCTCAGGCTCCTTCCCCACCAGAGAGGTGACATTCCATGTCCCAATGGCCAGCTTCTGTAGCCGAGGATCAGACCGCCAGGGTCCCCGCCCTCGGCCACCACCCATTCCACAATGCACCCGACCCCTTTGGCCCCTCTCACAGGTGGTGAGCCCATGGGAAGGGGGACCCACGTCTCCTCTTCGGGCTGTGCCCGGCTGAGCTCCATGGGTAGGAAAAATCCTAAACTGATTTAATTCATAAAATAGTGCACACCACAACCATTCGTCATTAGCATATTTTCTAAAGTCAATGTTAAATGGTCTGCTACACTCAGCTTCTGTTCTTTCATGCAGTCTGCAAAGACCTGTACTGTGGGCTGTTCAATAAATCTCTTTAAATCAAATGCCATGTTTGTGAGCAAAAACAGTAAAGTTTTTTTATACAGCTTACCCAAACAGCTCACCACCAAATGTCCTGCACACAGACCACAGTAAATCAAAATACAAACATCCTACTGCCCTTGAATGTATCACAAGCAGCAGTAGCACACACAGCTGACAGTACTCAATGTAATCAGTACCAAAGAGAAGCCTCAGCCAGCTTCAAACTGCTGAATCAAGTCCTCAACAAACATGAGGTGACAAAATTTTAAAGTTCACGATTTTGACAAGCCCCCAATAAATGTGAACATCAGAACTGATCATCCAACCAAGCACCATCGGTGTATCAGCTGTACACTACACAGAACACACAAACATAGCTCAAGACTATATGTGAAACTGCATATCACAAACACTGTGTTTTCAACAAACTCCACTAAACTGAATCTCAGCAAACTAAACTAGCTCATTCATTCATATCCTAGATGACTACTGAAAATCAGCAGCCTAAACTAGCTCGTTCATTCACATCCAGCACAACTACTGAATCTCAGCAACCTAATGTAGTGATACACCTGACCTCTGATATTTTAGGCTTGACCTTCAAGTACACCTCTCTGCATCTCTTTGAAACTCTAAGTGTTACACCTTCTTGAAGCCCTCAAGGAGACGATTGGACACTTATATTGGTTAACAATTATTATGAATTAATGGACACTAATTAATCAGATTGAACTTTCTCTTTAATGTGTGTTAATTCAGAATTGATCAAACAGTATTTTTGTCATTTCAATGATGATTTTACTAAGCTGGTATATTTTAAATATGACAAAGTTAAGAGAACATCTCAGAATGATCGTGCTTTAAACTGTCTGCTCTATGCAGAATAAGTGTCTAAAGTTGAATGAACAATCCTTCGTATTTGTTTGAACTGTTTTTGTTTCGAAGGAAAAGTGCTAGACATAGCTTGCTTTCGGTCTCCCGTCCTTTCTAAAAACAATGAATCTGTTCTCAAAACAAGTTACATTGCTTGTTCACATGCACCTGCATCTTCTCACGTATGTTTTCTATGTTTTGTCTACCCTATCATCTGTCACTCAAACTCACTCACTTGCAAAGTCACTCCTTCTCTAGTGATGGACAGCCAATCAGCAGGAAGTATGTGACTAAGTCACACCCCCTTCTTAAAGGGCACTTCCTGCATTTTTGCTTTAGGTTTTGGAGAGAACTAACGGAGAACCTGCTCTCCTCTGGAAAAGCTGGAGACGTTCCGGTCATGTGTCAACTCGACCCACGTTTCAGCTGGAATCATAGTAAAGCCTTACTGTGATCCTTTCACTCATTTCTGGAAGAATTTGTTTTCTGAAGTTTTACTTTGAAAGTTCAGCCAGTGCGATTGGGGCCTGTTCCTGCAGGTGAAAGCGTGCTCCCGCTCGTCTGATCCAGTCATACACGCACGAAGTCATCTGGACGTTCACTGGACAACACAGTCCGTTAGTGTCCACAAACTTCTCAGTCCTCACCTCGCAAGACGTCTCGTCACCAGGTAAAGAGGCTTGTTTGTATGCTGCACGTGTGAGAAGCCCAGCTAAGACCCGTATGGGAAAGCTTGCCACCCTGGTTGTTTTCAAAATAATTAACTTCCGTTAACTTAGCTTCCATTCATCTTCTTCCTCCTATTTTCTTATTTTTCATAAGCTTTAATCTGTCAAGTAATGTGCCAACAGTTAAGTTTAAACTGTCTGTTTGTTTTAATTTGAATTCTTGTCAACGTAGTTATTAAATCAGAGCTAATATCGATACAAATGTTTAATGTAATTCTTGTGATAGTTTCAATAAAAGGTCTATTTTTTGGTAGACCAACATAAGTTGAAGCCTCTCGTGAAATTACATTTTTCCTAATTACAGTAAAAACAATTTAATATCGGAAAAAGGAAGAACTCGCGCATTGGTGGCAGTTTGTGCAGGATAAAATCTGCTCAGATCTGCGCATCTACAATAATGGTGGCCCAGTAAGTGTTTAAATACCTTACGGTCTTATTCCATTACATTTGGTGGCCGCATACAGTCATATTCCATTACACTAAACTAGCTCGTTCATTCGTATCCCGGACGAGTTCCCATTTTATATGTTACGACCCATTAGGACCAAAACATACAAAGTGGACATTGAACATAGAAAAGAATTTAAACAATTTTTTTATTACCGTATTTGTCGGCATATAACACTCAGTTTTTTTACTCATTTGAATGTTCTGCATGTTATATGCCGAAACGTGTTATTTATGGATTTTTCTCCATATTTTTAGACCAATTTTTGGCTCTGATATCGCCGTTTTTCATTTTGGGCAAAAAATTGTGTAATACCACTTTTGCCCGCTAGGGAGACACTTCAGAGAGTCAGAGAGTCTTTATTGTCATTTGCACCGCATGTAGTACATGTGATAAAATGAGATTATGTACACAGGGTCCCAGTTACATACAACAACAAAATGTGAGAGAAAAACAGTAATAACATCTAGGATATGAACTAAGAAAAACATCCAACTAGAAATACACTAAGCCCTAGAGTAATAGAAAAACATCATTACAAACAGCAGCACGAACATGAGTCTTTATGAGCAGATGGTCACAGATGAACACAGCAACAAGAAAACAGATCAGCATCAGCATGATGTGATATTTCACAGTGATTATTCTTATTATTTATTTATTCATGAGTCTAACAGCCTCAGGGTAGAAGCTGTTCCTCAGTCTAGTGGTTCTACATTTGATGCTCCTCAACCTCCGTCCTGAGGGGAGTGGGGCAAAGAGTGTGTGTGCTGGGTGAGTGGGGTCTTTCATGATGCAGGTGGCTTTTTTCCTGCATCTCGAAGTGTAAATGTCTGTGATGGTGGGGAGACTGACCCCGGAATTACACTGCACGCGGCTCCGCCCCGCTGCGGTCCGCATGTCGCAGCTGACGTGAGTCCTCGCCCACTGCCTCCGCTCCCCTCAGGTCCGCCTGGATGCGCCGCTCCAAGACACGTGCGAGATCGCGCGATAAATCAAGTGATAAATAAGTAAGTCAGAACAAAACAATTCATTCGGTGGAAAGAAGGAGAACAACTGTAGAGAGACTGCTGCCTTGATCTTCTCTCGTAAATGAGCTACATGGTTTGAGCAACAGGAAGTGATGTTTACATTTCAGAATAAAATACTTTTTTATTTATTTATTTTTGTATTGCGTTATTAGGTGTAGTCATAGTCATAAATATAATAGTTTAGTCATAGAATAGTCATAATTGATAGTTTGACAGCATTTTTGTACAAATAAATCCGTATAGAGCTAGGATTAGTCCGCCCGTGGTGATTTTATTTTGTAAATACGGAAGTTGTGCTCGTTCCTTTTCCTGTTGGTGCGACGTAATCTTCAAAAGTTGACTCCGGCACAGCTCCGTCATCCGGCAGAAATAGAAAATTTTCTAATTTTGACGGACTGCCGTCCGCTCTCCGCAGCTCGCCGCCGCCGTGCGGAGCCAGTGTAAATTCTGTCATTGATTATAATGGGTGCGTATTTGCTGCGGAGGTCGGACCGGAGCGGGGCGGAGCCGTAACGCATGTGGTGTAATTCCGGGGTGACTCCAACAGACTTCTGTGTAGCCTTCACCACTCTCTGCAGAGCTTTTCTTTCTGCAGCTGTGCAGCCTCCATGCCACACATTGATGCTGGAGCACAGGATGCTCTCCACTGCACACCTGTAGAAGGAGGTGAGGACTGGGCTACTCAGACCAGCTCGTCTCAGCCGTCTGAGGAAGTAGAGTCTCTGATGACCTTTCTTGATCAGGCTGGTGGTGTTGTTGGTCCAGCTGAGATTATCATTCAAGTGTACCCCCAAGTACTTGTAGCTGGAGACCACTTCCACCACTGATCCACCTATGTTCAGTGGGGTGTGTGTTTGTTTGTTCCTTCTGAAGTCCACAATCATCTCCTTTGTCTTCTTCACATTCATGTGAAGGTTATTCTCTTTGCACCAGCTCTCCAGGTGTTCCACCTCCTGCCTGTAGCTGGACTCATCATTGTTTGTGATGCATCCCACCACCGCTGTGTCATCTGCAAACTTTACAATATGACAACCTGGTTGGGTAGCTGCACAATCATATGTGAGCAGAGTGAACAGAAGGGGGCTCAACACACATCCTTGAGGAGAGCCAGTGCTGAGGGCAATGGTGGAGGAGGAGAAGTTGTGGATCCTCACTGACTGTGGTCTGTTTGTTAAAAAGTCTAGTACCCAGTTACAAACGGAGGGGCTTAGTCCAAGTGTGGATAGTTTGTCCATCAGAGTTTGGGGGATCATGGTGTTGAAGGCAGATGTGAAGTCCACAAAGTGCAGACGGATGTATGAGTCCTTCTGATCCAGGTGGGTGAGAGCAGTGTGGACCACGGACGAGATGGCATCCTCTGTTGATCGGTTCTCACGGTAAGCGTACTCACTTCCAGAGGAGTACACCGACCGTTTCTAGCTCATGTGTCCGAAAAGCCTCCTCTGCTCTGACTGCTCTGTCGCTGCCCGGCCTCCTGCTCTGGAGCTACTGGTAACCACTGTTAGCTGTTTGTTAGCTGTTTTTTTTAGCAAGATAACTCATAAACCACACTGCAGATTTTCTTGAAACTTATATGGGGTTTAATGTACAGACTGTTGACCTGTATAAGACAGTTGAGATAAAATTCGATTTATTTATAATTTATTTTCATAGCGCACGCGACCATTTAGAAGACGTCAAACCGAAACAATTTAATTCAGCAGATTTGACAATTTCGTGAATTGATTAAGGGACGGTTAAGCTCAGGAACCCTTATACTATAAAGGCAGCTAAGAAATATATTTTTTAAGCGTTTATTTAGCTAAATTTAAAGAAATAAAGCCGTCCCACCCGCGCGCATGCAAATCGCGAACTCCTTTTTTTAATTCAGCAGATTTGACCATTTCGTGAATTGATTAAGGATCGGTTAAGCTCAAGAACCCTTGTGCTATAACGTCAGCTAAGAAATATATTTTTTCTCAGCCAAAAAATATTAGTTTTTACCATGTTATCTTGTGCTGGCTCAGCTAAGAAATATATTTTTTCTCAGCCAAAAAATATTAGTTTTTACCATGTTATCTTGTGCTGGCTCGCTTCTGTGGCCGCCATTTTCAGTAGGGCAAATGATGTGCTGACGCGTCGCGTAGCGGTGACGCATAATAGATGCGTGTTATAGGACGAAGCATGTTATTTATGGATTTTTCCAATTTATTGACAATAATTGGACAAAGCGTGTTATACATAGGAGCGTGTTAAATGCCGACAAATAAGGTAAACTAAAATAAAGCACTCCAGGCTGGCAAGGTCCTCCCTATCTTCAGTATAAACAAAAAGGTGGACTGGTGAGTCTGGCCAAAAGAAATAAAACACCACCCAGGCAAACCCAGCCCTGTACAGGGTCATTGTGTCTCCCCAGGTGACGATCTACCTTATCAAAAGTCCCTCTAAACAAACGAAAGGCGACAAAAGGACTACTAACACTCACCAAGTCAAAAAAGTACAACTAAAAGGAAAAGGTAGCAGTCACTCACAATTTTTCAATATAATTTCTAAATATTAGCAAAACTTATATATATCTCATCAGCAAAACATTCTTTATCTTTTTTTGAATACAACTAATGATTTCTCCTTTTTACATCATCGTCCAAACTATTCCATAAACTAATTCCCTTCATTAACGTAGACCTACCCTTTAAACTTGTTCTATACCTCTTCTTTACAAAAATATCTGTTCCCTTTAAATTATAACAACTATTTATTTTAACAAAATTCACTTGTATGTTTGACGGCAAATTTTGATTCTGAGCCCTGTACATCAGCAATAGAACATTGTAATCCACCAAATCAAAAAACTTAAGAATTTTCAGTTGATAAAACAAAATACTTGAAGGATGACGATAATGCTTTCTTGAGATCACTCTTATTACTCTTTTCTGTAAAATAAAAATAGGCTTGGTTGTTGTTTTACAAGCTGTACCCCAGATACCAACACAATAAATCAGATGTGGCACAACAATCGTATTGTACAGCAAACACAATGCCTTGTCAGTCAAAAATTCCCGTACTTTATACAGCACTGCCATAGATTTAGAGATTTTAGTTCTTACAACATTGATATGTTTTTTCCATGTCAATTTATCATCAATAATCACTCCCAAGAACTTTGCTTCACTCACTCTACGTATCTCCACATCATCAATTTTGAATAGAAAATCTACAGTTGGCTTTTTTTTACTAAATATCATATAGTTAGTTTTTTCAATGTTCAATGATAATTTATTTAAGTTAAACCAAGTTTGAATTTTTGCAAACTCTAACCTCATTAATTCGAACATATGATTCAGGTCTTTACCAGAACAAAGGAAAGTAGTATCATCTGCAAATAAAACACACTGAAGGATACTAGACACCTTAACTAAATCGTTTACATACAATATGAACAGCTTAAGCCCAAGAACTGAACCCTGCGGTACTCCACATGACACATTGGATAGATGAGATCAAATATCTTCGATCTGTACAAACTGTTTTCTATCTTTTAAGTAACTAGATATCCACTGTATGGCTTTTATTAGTGTAAACATTTTATTTACTCTTAGCTGAGTGATCTTGGGTCCCACTGTTTTTAATTTGAGCTCTGCGTCTTCTCTGAGCTCTGATACATCGCCTTTGTCCTGCCGTTTCATTTTAAGTGGCACCTGACAGGAAAAAGTTATTATTTTTTAACTCAAACTGACTTCAAATAATGATATTAGCTGGGCCACATTTCAGTGGATGTGTAGAAAAGACCTAGGAACATGAGCAAAAAATGAGAACATGATTACACAGCTATAAAATGCATCTGTATTCTATATAACATTTAAATTTCTATGTCCTGTTCAGTTGCTGTTTTGCAAACACTTTGTTTTTTTTCCACTTGCATGTTCATTGATGTTCAGCCTGCATGCTTCATGTTGTGATCCCCATCTCCATCTTCTGCTTTCATCTGCTCATCGTTCTTGCTCATTCCACTTGTTCTCCTTTTCTGCTGCGTTTTACACACTTGGTGTGTTTCATCTTGCAGGGTCCAAGGCCATAAGGCAAAGGTGATGCCACAAATTAAACACTTTTTTTTTTTGCAGACACAGGCAGAGCTTGCTCACTCCCACCCACCCTCACAATTGTCATATGTAGTGTTGCTAATCCAGCCCTGTTGCTGCAGCATCCGACATTACCTCCATTTGAGGTGAAAAGGCCCCTCTTTCACTCCCAGTTTGTGTATGTGCGCGCACACTGACTGGGTCTGGTCAAGATCTTGCACTGTAGGCGGTGCTGGCTTGAGATGACTGTTTAAGTGTCAGGACAGAGAAATAAGGATTGACAAGTCAGTTCAAGACTCTGATTTTGTTTAGATCAACATCATGACAAACGCGTGTGCACGCAGAACTGATCAATAGTTGGCACACCAGGTAAGTGTGAAGAGAATGACACTTTCCGTCTTGTCCTTGGTTCATCAGACTCTATCCATTCTATGTGAATCCCATCCGTTTAGTGTGTGCGTCTGTGCATGTGCGTGTGCATGTGCCACCCCAGGAGAACTGGGAGTTCATGGTTCATTAGCCACACGTACACTTCCGTTCTGCTCTCGCTGGTAGACGGGACAGATTTAATGCACACACACAGACACACACAACACATGCACACACACTCAATTCCTCTGTTTTGCTTTGTTCTGCCGGTGCTGATGAACAGACATGCCCCCCACCCCCTCATCTTCAAGTAATCAGGGTACCTTCGAGACAGACAGGTAGCATCTGTCGCCTTCTTTCCCCTGATCCGTCCCTCCCTCTGGTCCTCCGTCTCCCTCTCTTCCATGCCATTGTGTTGCATTACCCTTGATGATGGAATGATGAGCTAATGAACGA